>BLSH010000624.1:367110-393621 GCA_018402905.1 Glandirana rugosa
ATTTTTTTTTTTTTTTTTTTTTTGGTTGAACTGGATGGACTTGTGTCTTTTTTCAACCTGACAAACTATGTAACTTCAGAGGTCCTGTCTCTAAGGGCAGCTGTGAGATCCTCCATTTGCTGTATTTAATTAACCCTGGTAAACCATTGAGCCACAGTTGGAGGTGAGCTACTCTTCCATACACTGGGGATGCAGGCCTTGGCCACAATCAGCAGCTGCAAGAGCAAAGATTCCTTGTAGAGTTTGCTTGACAGAGGAGTAAGATGAAGAAAGATGGCAACCGGATTATCCGCTAGGGAGAAACCCGTGGTGTGGCGTATAACCTCCAAGACCCATCGCCAGAAGGTATGCAGGACCGGGCAATACCAGAAGACATACAAGAAAGTATCTACTGTATACCCATACCACAGTACCAACAGGTCGAAGATTGTCAAGGAAAGAGTTTGCCGGTTTATCTGGTGTTCTGTACCATCTTCTAATGATTGTATAAGAGATTTCTTGATATTTTTTTACATATTGATGCCTTGTGGGCAAAAACCAAGATGTGATCTTTTTCTTTCTCTGAAAACATAGTGCCTAGGTTTGACTCCCATTTCTAAAGAAACCCCAGGTCTCCTCGAGAGTGAGTGATCAGCAGCTCATTGTGGGAGAGAGACAATGCCCGCCATATCGGGCCTCCAGTCATACATGTTCTTTCAAAAGGCGGTAAAGTGTTTGTTACCCCAACACTTATATTCCTTCTATGTGCCTGCTGTACTTGTATGAAAAAGTATCCTGCTCTCTTTGTATTGCTTCCTTTGTGTGAAATCCCTGGTGTTCCTGCCAGTCCATCTGCTTTTCTATTAAAAACTGACCACATTAAGCAGGAGAGCATACTGTGGTCAGTTCTCTAGCTATGCTGGGAACTCAGCCGGCTCTCCTCCAATAATCAGACTTCTTCTGACATGCTCCCCTGGACAGACAGTCACTGGGAAACTCACTGTTCTGCTGCTGCTGCTTTTCCTACCCCCAGCTCTTATGCAGCTGAGAACAGAGGGAATGTGAACACTTAAAGAGGAAGTAAACCCAGATTGGGTTTACTTCCTCTATATTCCCCTGCAAAGTAGATGCATAATGGGCAATTATGCATCGCATAGTAGTCCATTATGTGCCACTTACCTGCACGTCCATCTTCTGCCCCTCTTCCTTCCGGGGCCATGATCTCCGGCTCTGTGACTGGCCGGAGTCACGTGACATCACTCCCGCACATGCACACGGGAGCCACCAGTCATGGCACGATCACAGTGAAGAAACAGCACAGAGGCCATTTCTTCACTACACAGGTGCCGAAATGACGTCGGCACAGCTAATAAACTGCATATCTCCTGAACCATGCAGGTTTGGGAGATATGCAGAGCACCTGCAGGTAAGCCTTATTATAGGCTTACCTGTAGGTTAATGTGGTTGTCACGAGTTGACAAACACTTTAAAAAAAGGTAAAAAAAAAAAAAGTGTTTATAATGTTTTTTTATATCTATGCAAAAAAGTTTTGCCTTTCATTTCAATTTAAACTTAATGGGTTGTTTAAAAGGTGATTGTATACAAATCACTTTCACCCCTTTCACACCAGGGCAGCCCGAGAGTTAGCAGTAAAACACAGCTACTTTGCGGCGCTTTACCGCTGTTTATAGCGGCGCTTTGGCACCGCTATTCGGACGGCAGTGGTGTGCTTTTAACATCCCCACAAGGGGTTAAAAAGGGGTTAAAAGTTCCGGCTAGTGGCGCCCCGGAAGCGTTTTTCAGATGGGCAGAGGCGGTGGAGGAGCGGTGAATACACCGCTCCCACACCGCCCCAAAGATGCGGCTTGCAGGACTTTTTTTCCCGTCCCGCAAGCGCACCGCCCGAGTGTGAAAGCACTCTGGCTTACACACTGGGGTGGATGGGGGTAGTTTTTCAGGTGCTTTACAGTCGCTATTTTTAGTGCAAAAGCGCCTGAAAAAACGTTCTGGTGTGAAAGGGGTCTAAAAGTCCCGGAGGAACTGTTGCGGTGCAGGGAGGGAGCGCAAAACATTTGTCACCAGCTGTATTTTATTTCTTGTGTAGAATAAAAAGGAATCTGATAATGCATCCTTTAAGAAGCTGCGGTGATGTCAAATAAGCAAATAGGGAAGAAAGGCATTTGTAGAGAAGATAAGCATGTGGAAATGACTCTAGTGAGACTATTTTTAATTCATTGTAATACATATCAAACCTGTATTCTATAGAAGAAATGCAACTCATATTTAAAGATGATTTCTAAACATGTAGTAGCACAGTTTGTTCTTGGTGCAAGACCTGCAAAATATACACCTATGATTCAATCAACATAACCAAACCTATCATTATATACATCACATATATCTCAATGTCATCATTATAGATGCATACTGGAAGAATACTCAAAATCCAAGTCTTTACATGACTCAAACTGATGTCAATGCAAAAATAAAGTAAGATAAGGGTCTAATTTAGATATATGGATGCTTCAGGCATTCTAATCATTGATTATTTGGAGTAGAAATCAGCTTTTAATGCCTGGGAGAAGATGTGCATTGGTGTAAACCTACAAAAATGAACTATGCATGGCTCTACCTTCTGAGATGACATCACTGCAGCTGTAATATGATGATGTCATCTTTCTGACCAACAATGCAGTCTTTGAGTATTCACACTGCTATATCTGCACATGGGAGGATTCTCTGATTCTGTCTGCAGTGGGCCTTATAGTCATAGCTCTCAACTGTCCCTGATTTCGAGGGACTGTCCCTGATTTTGAACAATGTCCCTCTTTCCTCCTCATTTGTCCCTCATTTTGGTCTGATCTATATAGTGGTATAAAAAAAGCACGTTTTATCTTTCAAAAAGTGTTTCCCAGTGCTAAACCTTTCATTCAATTTCTAAACTGCTGCATTTGTACTCCAATATAATGGAATAGTAGTGGTAAAAAAGCACTTGTGGGTTTCACTAATTTTTTTTTTGTATAATTCTCCTTTAAGGGGATGTGGAAGAGGGTGTGTCCTATGAATACATGTCCCTCGTTTCCATCTCAAAAAGTTGGGAGGTATGCTTATAGCCGTTGCAAACGCCATGCAGTGCATGGTTACACCATGGCATAAGTTAGAATTTACAAGCCTGGTGCCTGTATATTTGGCCTTGCTTGATGCTATTTGTGCTACAGAATGCTTTGAAAAAAATATTTTGTAAAAGATCATTCACTGTTTTAGGATTCATAATACTAAAACATAAAGAAAATGTTCTTTTTCATATTAGTATACTTATACGAGATAGAGGATATATTTTTAATGCTTAAATGTAGGCTTTTAATCTGTGTCCTAATTTGTGTGCCACTATGTTAAATAGTAGGTATTAGCAAGAACACAAAAAAAAAAAAATAAGAAAAGGCAATTCTGCCTGTAACATGGATCGATTTGCCATGTGTTAATGTCTAACTTAATAGCATGGGTACAATATTATAGTTACAGTTGAGCCATTTTAATGGGCTAATTTATTTTAAAAATCCTTGATTTTATTGTGTACTTTTTTCATACATGTAATAAAGACTTTTTGATCTTATGTGATTGTAATGCTTTTGACAGTACCAGGAAAATCCTTCTCGCCCCTCTCTCCCCCAGTTTTTTGATTTATGGTTTAAAAATTACCCTAGATTATCACTCACCCATTGACACCATTGCCCTCTGCCGCGGGATCAAATCTCACACTTGACATGTTGTCAATGATTTCAGGAGCTGGAACAAAATACAGACAAACTTTAACCAACTGAAACCACTTAAAAAATTCAGTCTACAAAGTAAAAGACACTTTGCCAATTAATGATAAACTTTTAAAACACTCAAATTTTACATTAACATTAACAAATGCATGCTTGGGATTGTTTTCATATGGGGGAAGGCCATCTGAGTCTTCCACAAAGTGGGCCCACATAAAGTTATTATGGTACAAATTTCAAGATGTTTTTCGCTTTTCAAATAGATTTTGTTACTTATATGTACAGCTTTTTGCTTATATTTCTCTGGTAAGGCATAATGCCTAGTTAACTATATTATTGACCACAAATATTTCATTCTACCCATGTTATGTTTGTCTTCTTTTATTTTTTTTCCATTGTTCAAAATGGTGAATTCAATGTTAATAAAATGGGCAAAGATTAGGCAATTTAGGGATACGCTAGGGGTGACAATGACTGTGCCCATTACAATGGCTCATTAAGAGGCACAGAGATCTCTCAACTTGGAAGAAAACTTCAGTTTGATGGGGCTGAGCCTTGTTTCTTCTCATGGCGTGAGCCCCTTTTGTCCTTCTGGCAGAAACAGTGGTGGGTTCCATGGCTACATTGGAAGGACAAATATCTTTAAGCCTACCATTCTTATGGAGACCTCTGATCATCTATGACTAGTCTAACACATACAGTGCCTTGAAAAAGTATGCATACCCCTTTTTCGCATTTTGACATGTTCCAACCAAAATATAAATGTATTTTATAGGGATTTTATGTGACAGACCAACCCAAAGTGGCACATAATTGTGAAGTGGAAGGATAATGATAAATGGTTTTCACATTTTTTTACAAATAAATATTTGAAAAGTGTGGCATGCATTTAAGTCCACGTGTAATTTAATTTCATTATAAATACAGCTGTTCTGTGAAGTCCTAAGAGGTTTGTTAGAGAACCTTAGTGAACAAACAGCATCATGAAGGCCAAGGAACACACCAGACAGGTCAGGGATAAAGTTGTGGAGAAGTTTAAAGCATGTTTGGGTTATAAAAAAATATCCCAAGCTTTGAACATCTCACGGAGCTCTGTTTAATCCATCATCCAAAAATGGAAAGAGTATGGCACAACTGCAAACCTACCAAGACATTTGCCATCCACTTAAACTGATAGGCCAGGCAAGGAGAGCATTAATCAGAGAAGCAGCCAAGAGGCCCCTGGTAACTCTGGAGGAGCTGCAGAGATCCACGGCTCAGGTGGGAGAATCTGTCCACAGGACAACTATTAGTCATGCATTCAACAAATCTGGCCTTTATGGAAGAGTGGCAAGAAGAAAGCGATTGTTGAAAGAAAGCCATAAGAAGTCCCATTTGACGTTTGTGAGAAGCCATGTGGGGGACACAGCAAACATGAGGAAGAAGGTGCTTTGCTCAGATGAGACCAAAATTGAACTTTCTGGCCTAAAAGCAAAATGCCATGTGTGACGGAAAACTAACACTGCACATCACCCTGAACACACCATCCCCACCGTGAAACATGGTGGCAGCATCATGTTGTGGGGATGCTTTTTTTCAGCAGGGACAGGGAAGCTGGTCAGAGTTGATGGAAAGATGAATGGAGCCAAATACAGGGCAATCATAGAAGAAAACCTGTTAGAGTCTGCAAAAGATTTGAGACTGGGGTGGAGGTTCACCTTCCAGCAAGACAACGGCCCTAAACATACAGCCAGAGCTACAATGGAATGGTTTAGATCAAAGCATATTCATGTGTTAGAATAGTCCAGTCAAAGTCCAGACCTAAATCCAATTGAGAATCTGTGGCAAGACTTGAAAATTGCTGTTCACAGATGATCTCCATCCAATCTGACAGAACTTGAGCTAATTTGCAAAGAAGAATGGGCAAAGTGTTCAACTCTCTAGATGTGCAAAGCTGGTAGAGACATACCCAAAAAAGACTTGTAGCTGTAATTTGCAGCGAAATGTGGTTCTACAGATTCCTTCCACTTCACAATTATGTGCCACTTTGTGTTGGTCTATCACATAAAGTCCCAATAAAATACATTTACATTTTTGGTTGTAACTTGACAAAACGTGGAACATTTCAAGGGGTATGAATACTTTTTCAAGGCACTGTAAAGAGGAGACATTTCACTAAACATTCTGTAAGAATATTTGCTGAAAATTCTAGTATTCTTGGAAGGTTACCCGTAGTTTTGCTGTTATTTCAACTTCCTGACTGTAACTATTCTGCCATAACATACACAAAAAAGGTCACCACAATGTTCATGTTGCTTTGTTACAGTTATACAACTAGTTTGAAAAATGACAAGCAAAAGTAAATCTAAGATAAAACCAATAAAATGAATCATAAAAATACTACTGTACTAGAATTCAGCCTATGGCATGGTTTTTAAAAAGGAATCCTGCTTGGAAATATTTAGTTAATGGTAATAATTGGGTGATTGATAATATCTGATTATGTTAATTGGAGTATTTTTGGAAACAATGAGAACTGAGAAAAATTGTGGTATTTGTATCCAATGGCACTGCTCACATCACTCACATTAAAGTGAACCTGGGCCCTGCTCATGCAGGGCATCTGAAAACTATAGCTGTCAGACTATTACAAAGAATCGGGGGGCTTAGTCACTGACCCTTTGTCAATGATATTGTCATTCCAAGGTTCCCCCATAGTTAGCACTCCTAACAGTCCTGAAAATCTTTTCAATGACCCCCCTACTTCATGACAATTCCTCAGTTTACACTCATCATCTTAATTATTCCTTCAGCTTGGTTTGGCCTTTGAAACTGACTTTGGGAACTTCAGTCCTAAGTTCTTGGCATCGCTGCACTCATATAGCTCACCCACAGCTCAGATAGTTCTGCAGGGCCACAGATCGGACCCAATACCCATCTGGTCGGGCACTCGGCAAGGATGTCCGTTATCTCCTATGCTGTTCTTCATAGCCATCAAAACTCTTGCAATAGTGATATGTCAGGACCCAGACATTTTGGGGATAGAGAGCGGGGGGAGGAGCCATAAGTGTGCTTTATTTGCAGTTGATCTGATGATGTTTATCCCCTCTCCCCACACTACTCTGCCAAACTTACTGTCTCTTCTGAACCGATTTGGGAAAATTTCGGGGCTCATAGTCAATCGCGATAAATGGGAGGCATGGAATGTTAATTTGCCAACCTCGACTCTATAGAGTATCCAGTCTCAATACTCATTTCAGTGGCAGCAGGCATCCCTCTCCTATATAGGAATCCGGCTGACCCCCAGCGTTTCCTCCCTTTACAAGGCCAACTATCCAACTCTATTTGCTAAACTATTAGAAGACATACAGGCATAGTCAGACGTGAGTTTGTCATTGATGGGTAGGATTGCCTCTGTGAAAATTACAGTCCTGCCCGGGCTAATATATTTTTTCTGTACTCTACCGATCCAGGGCCCTGTTAACGCCACTCGACGGTTTCAATCCAAAATTCTCTGTTTTATCTGGGGTACCAAAGGCCCCAGAATAGCAAGGGCCACTATGTATGCTCCTAAGGATATTGGCGGACTAGGTGTGCCTGACTTTAGGAAATACTATGTGGCAGCACAGCTCACTCATCTAAGCCAACTGCATAGCATACAGTACCGACCACATTGGGTTTCTATAGAGGCCCAGGCAAGTTTCCCACTTACAATGGATCTCATCCTTTGGGTTCCCTGAAACATCGTAGGGCAATACTGAGCCCAACACTGTCCTACTCACTTCAGGTGTGGGACACAAGCTGCAAGAGATGGCCTTTGCGTTTGATACATACCCCAGTAGCTCCCCTTTTTGGCAACCTCCTGTTCCCACCGGGTATGCAACCTGACAGCTATGGCTGGTGGCTGAATAAGGGACTGTACCGTATATTGGCGACTATTTTGACCACAGAGGTATACATCCCTCATATTTCACAGGAAGTCTGGAGATGCCCTCACAGAGTTTCCACTGGCAACAAATTTACCCCTTTCTCAAATCCCTGCAGGAGGATAGCCCTGACATGGCAGTCCATACTGTGTCTGAAAACAGGTGCATGCAGGACGCTAACCTGCGGGGGGGTGGGGCGTCTCATTATATAAATTGTTTATCTACACGAATGATAGATTATCCTACCAGGCAGCTTGGGAAGGGGATCTGTCCATAACCCCTGAGGTGGAGGACTGGCGTAATTGGAGCACACGGATATATAAAGGTATCCTAAATGTAGCCTTGATAGAAGCAGGCTATAAAGTCCACGCCAGATGGTACTTGGTACCGGAGCATTTGTCATAAATGTATCCAGGCACTTCAGCCGCATGCTTCATGTGTGGTGAGAGTGCCCTAAGGTTCGCTGCCTTTTGGATAAGGGTCCACTCACTTATTTTTTCAGTCACGATGGTCAATATCACTAAAGATGAGAATATAGCCCTTATTAAACAAGCCTGTTGAAAATGTCCCCAGCAATCCACCTTTGAAATAATATGGTCCCCTTGGCTGGCTTATTTGCAGATTCCAGGAGAGCGAAGCCGATAATGAATGGAGGATCCTTGGACGAACTCGCTTCTTCTTTCCTCTCTCTCTCTTTACCTCTTCTATTGTTCCTCTGATTCCAGCCGACCTAGGCATCATGCTCTAACCACTCTTCCCCCCCCCCCCCCACATTTTTTTTCACTTCTCTCTCTCTTCCTATTTGAACAATTTTTGTTTATAGTTGGGGGATTGGAGCCCCCTTTAGAAGAAACAGGAAAATATTTAAGGGGCTGTGACCACTGGACTAGGGTCTTCTTATTTTGAGGGCCTACTCTCAGTGACTACAACTCAGTGAGGTCTCGACCTCAGGATCTTTCTGACTTACTGGACCTTACTCTGACTTATAGGGCAATAGTCCTGAAAGCTATCTCTCAGTGTTAACAATGTTTTTGTTGCAATATACTCTGTTCTTAACCCAAAGCTTATTTTCTTGTGCACCCAAACCCGTCCATAGGAATGCATGGACATTCTGATCAGATCCACTTGGTAACTGATCAGATCACCCGTGTGAAAGGGACCTTGTTTTCTCTACTTAAAGGTATGGCTAAGCAATCGTGATCCACATGTCGGAGATTGCCCCAACATCCAGGAGAGGTGACCCAATAACTGGAGAACCTGTATTTGGGATACGTGGAACAAGTTGCGTACGTTTAGTTTGTGGACCTCCCTGCTGAATGTCTACCAGGTTCTGGTAAGCATATACATTGATAGATTTTTTAGAGGACTCACGTTTCAAGTATACCTAAATCACTTTGTTTTTTAAGAAGATTCAACTATAACTATCTGGATGAACTCTGATTTGAATATTCATTGTTTTATACTGTATAGTCATAGTGTGACTATCCATTTTATTATAAGATTCATTTATTACATACTGATTGTTGTAGCTTTTTAGTGGCGCTGCCATTGCTCCCGTTTTCATGTTTCTTACAAATTGATCTGTTTGTTGTGTGTGCTGCCAGTTGTCAGATAACATTGTTCATTAAGTTAGGGGGCGCGGGTTTTAATCTATATACTCTTATGGAAGACCTAACCTGTTTACCAAGATCTTTTTCTGGTGATTCCCCCCCCCATTCATTTATGTACCCATTCGTGTTGTATGATTCAGAGCATGTGAGGGCTGTTTGCTGCTCTGTACAGTACTCATTTACTTTTTGCCTTTTTCAAAATATTAAAAACGATTGAAACAGAAACTGACTTTGACATACAAACCAATGAAACTAGGTCTACTCATATTTATTACATAGAGACACATAATCACTACAACTAATAAGCCCTGCCACATAGAAAGTATAAATGTTGAATGATGTTTATTAAAACATTGGATGAATCACCACCATTGATTATGCCTGTTAGCAGACTACATGATGATTAAGGAATTTGCATAACCTTGTATTTTGTTCCCAGTGCTAAAAGTACTGATGTCATAATTGACGTGCACCACATACTGTACCTAAGGCAACCAAAATTGCCTGTGTACTAAATCAGAATGTTCTTGGATCAGCATCCAGTTGGCAGGAAACTAGGTCATGTAAACACGCTGTAGTAAAGATGGTTCCTAATACAAGCTAAAAGCTCCCGTCTGGCAATAGAAAAGTGCAGTAGCCCAAACATGCTAAAAACAAACAGGCCTGTGGCACTAATTCGCCAATGTGTTCATATTCAGATTTGGTTCAAACTCAAATTGACCCAAATTTTCTGAGTTCAACTTTAATTAGAGTCTTTGAATCCAAATTTAGACTCAAAGTCAAAAGGGGACTCTTTTTTAAGGTGCTTTGGAGAAATGCAAGACAAGCTATTTTCCCACACATGAAATAGGAACCCCCTAAAGCCACAAGCATGTGTTCTTTTGTTTGTTTTAAGTAAAGTTTGTTTTTACTTGAGGTGTGTAAGGGCCAGTTCACACCTAGGCGATCCGACTTCAGAGGCGACTTTGCTAGGCGATTTGAAAGCGACTTCAAGGCGACTTCAGTGCGACTTACAATGCAACCTGAAGCCAGGTGCCAGGTGACTTTGCCTGTGGCCAATCAGAGAAGAGAGGGAGGGGGTTGCCTTAAAAATGCTTTTCTTCTTCCTGTAAAGTCGCTTCAAAGACGCTTCAATATACATGGGGGATCTGACTTGGAGGTGACCTCGATTGAATTTTATGGGCACAAGTCAGATAGAAGTCGCGTTGAAGTAGTACAGGAACCTTTTCTGATGTCGCCTTGAAGTCGGAGCAACTTGAGTATATTAAGACGTTTCCCATTAATTTCAATGGGATTTCTCATGTCAAGCCACTTGAGGTGACTTGGGGTGACACAAATCGCCTGGACAAGTCACCAAGGTGTGAACCAGCCCTTAGATGAATAGGTATGAAATTAGCACTTTGAAATAAGTAAAAAGACAGTACACTGTGGTTTTTTGTTATTTTTTTTACTGTCATTTGATGATTAACATATACAGTGCATCTGTAACGTATTCACAGCGCTTCACTTTTTCCACATTTTGTTATGTTACAGCCTTATTCCACAATGGATTAAATTCATTATTTAACTCAAAATTCTACAAACAATACCCCATAATAACAATGTGAAAGAAGTTTGCTTGAAATCTTTACAAATTTATTAAAAATGAAAAAAGGAAAATTCACATGAACATACTGTAAGTAGTCACAGCCTTTGCCATGAGTTCAGGTGCATTCTATTTCCATTGATCATCCTTGTGATATTTCTACAACTTGATTGGAGTCCACCTGTTATACATTCAGTTGATTGGATATGATCTGGAAAGGCAAACTCTTGACTATATAAGGTCTCACAGTTAACAGTGCATGCCAGAGCACAAACCAAGCAATGGAGTCCAAGGAATTGTCTGTAGACCTCTGAGACAGGATTGTATCGAGGCACAGATCTGGTGAAGGGTACAGAAACATTTCTGCAGCAGGTCCCAATAAGCTCAATGGCCTCCATCATCCGTAAATGGAAGAAGTTTGGAACCACCAGGACTCTTTCTAGAGTGGGCCAAACTGAGTGATCGGGGGAGAAGAGCCTTAGTCAGGGAGTTGACCAAGAACCAGATGGTCACTCTGACAGAACTGCAGTGTTTCTCTGTGGAGAGAGGAGAACTTTCCAGAAGAACAACCATCTCTACAGCACTCCACCAATCAGGCATGTACGGTAGAGTGGCAAGACGGAAGTCACTCCTCAGTAAAAGGCTCATGACAGCTCGCCTGGAGTTTGTCAAAAGGCACCTGAAGGACTCTCAGACCATGAGAAACAAAATGATCGGCTCTGATGAAACAAAGATTGAACTCTTTGGCCTAAATGGCAAGCATCATGTCTGGAGGAAACCAGGCACCGTTCATCACCTGGCCAATACCAACCCTACAGTGAAGCATGGTGGTGGCAGCATCATGCTGTGGGGATGTTTTTTTAGTGGCAGGAACTAGGAGACTAGTCAGGATTGAGGGAAAGATGAATGCAGCAATGTACAGAGACATCCTTGATGAAAACCTGCTCCAGAGCACTTTGGACCTCAGACTGGGGCAAAGGCTCATCTTCCAACAGGACAATGACCCTAAGCACACAGTCAAAATAACAAAGGAGTGGCTACAGGACAACTCTGTGAATGTCTTTGAGTAGCCCAGCCAGAGCCCAGACTTGAACCCAATTGAACATCTCTGTAGAGATTTGTAAATGGCTGTGCACCAACGCTCCCCATCCAACCTGATGGAGCTTGAGAGGTCCTGCAACGAAGAATGGGAGGAACTGCCAAAAAAATAGGTGTGCCAAGCTTGTAGTATCATACGCAAAAAGGCTTGGGGCTGTAATTGGTGCCAAATGTGCTTCAACAAAGTATTGAGCAAAGGCTGTGAACACTTATATACATGACATTTTTTTTTTTAGTTTTTTTTTTTTTTAAGAAATTTGCAAAGATTTCAAACTTCTTTCATGTTGTCATTATGGGGTATTGTTTGTAGAATTTTGAAGAAAATAATGAATTTAATCCATTTTGGAATAAGGCTGTAACATAACAAAATGTGGAAAAAATGAAGCGCTGTGAATACTTTCTGGATGCACTGTAACTATAAAATGTACCAAAAAAGTGAAACGCAAAAAAATAAAAATAGAAATGCCAGCGACAATTCATACAATACAAAAAAGACACAACCACAAAAACTGGCTCTTTATATTTTTTAATATCCCTTTTCAGACCTTTTACCTAAAACACCTCAAGTAATAAACTACACCCAAAACAAAAAAAGAACTGTGGGTGGCTTTGGGGCTTCCCATACTGTTTAGGTAACAGTAGCCCTCTAAAGGACCACAAGTGACCATAAAATGTTATCCAGCACTTATCACTACAACATCAAACATAACATGGATATTTGAAACAAAAGCTGTACATCTAGTTATGGAAGTTAAAGGGCAGTTAGCCATGCAGGTATGATCTAAGTACCCTGAGGCACTATGAGGTTGATTTACTAAAGCTTGAAAGTGCAAAATTTGGTGCAGCTCCACACAGAAACCAATCGGCTTCAAGGTTTTATTGTCAAAGCTTGATTGAACAAGCTGAGGTTAGAAGCTGATTGGCTAGCATGCACAGCTGCACCAGATTTTGCACTGTCCAGCTTTAGTAAATCAATCCCTGAGTGTCTTCTATGGTCCCTAAACACAAACATTTTCAGTTCCAGATGATCAAGGAGCCAATTATAGCAATCAGATTCTGTTTTCTAACTTGTCTGGTAACTATTCCTTCACAAGAAACTTGAGCTGAGGGTGCCTGTGGGCAGGGCTGGATTAAGAGCATCATGGACCTGGTGCTGAAGAAGTTACATCCTCCTCCTTTGCCAGGGCCTGAGCTTACACTTGAATGGTTGCTAGGATGCTAGGCGGTTCTAGCAACCAATCATTTTCACAGCAGTTGACACTGGGCAGTAGTGGGCAGAGTGGCAGCGCTGTGGTGACGGGGAAGTTCTTGGGCGGCTGGGCCTATATTAAGGTAGGGGCTTGGAGCTGCAGCTCCAATAGCCCCTAGGTTAATCTGGCCCTGCCTGTGGGTTGGTCATAGGCAACAGATTGCCTCTGGATAGGCAGACTATTATGTCACCTAATGTCTAATAGGCACCTTTTAAAATAAAAAATATTATATAATAAAAGAAAGTTTTATTACACAGATAAGTACATTATCTACTGTATATTAGTGATCATTAACTTGTGATCTGCTTGACTTGTTCTGCTCATCAGCTATTCTTAGGCCTCATGCACACAGGATGTTTTTTGACTGTTTTTCAGCAGCTGTTTTCAGCTGCAGAAGTTTTTTGTCTACAGTCAATAAACTCTCCATCATGTTCTCCTATGTGTTCATGCACACATAGGCTGTTATCAACTGTTTTTAGCAGTGATGTTTTTGAGCTTTAAAAAAAAAAAAAAACAAGAGCTGAGGGTTTTTTTGGACTGTTTTCCAAAACAGGCCCTTTAAAAACGGGAAAAATGTGAAAAAACTGTGGTAATATAACGCTGGTAAAGCTGAAAACATACCTGATAAGCTACTGACGTTTTTTAGCTGTTTTTTAAAAGTCCTGTGTGCATGAAGCCTTATTGTTAGCGTATTTTATGTGTGGCCCAAGACAATTTCTCTTCTTCCAATGTGGCCCAGGAAGGCCAAAAGGTTGGACACCCCTGCTTTAGAACATTGATTTCTTTTATATTAAAATTCCTTATTTTTGTTTTTAGATGGTAACACTTCTTACTCCTATTTAAACAGATTTCACTATTTTAGGATGATGTAGTAAAAGACTCTAAAACACAAAATAAAAACAATTGTATAATGTACAATACGATGTTGGGATCATAAGGTGTATACAACAAAACATATAATAATTGGGGCTTTGAAGGTACACAAATATCATTTCATATCATAAAATCTGTAATTTATTTACCTGGTTAAAAGATCATACCATATAAAAGCATGATAATAGTATGAAGCTGGCAATGTTTGTTACAGTACATATATCATGCACACCGGGGGAGATTTACAAAAACTGGAGCAGACAAAATCAGGTCCAGCTGTGCAAAGTAGCCAATCAGGTTCTAGGTTTCATTATCAAGGCTTAGTTGAACAAGCTGAAGTTAGAATCTGATTGGTTGCTATGCAAAGCTGCACCAGATTCTGTATGCTCCAGCTTTAGTAAATTTTCCCCATATTTTCCACCAAGAAGTTTTTATATCAATTACTATAACATTTCCACATTGCATGTAACCACATTCCTTGAGTAACGTTCACTTCTTCAGGAGAGTACACATAAGATAGAAATAAAGAACAGCCAGACAGACTGTTTAATGATCAAATGGTTCCAGCTCCACAGATGAACCACAGATGACCAGATGCAGGCCACATGGGATTTCCCCCAAATACCCTCCACACACCCAATGACATTACAGGCAGTCCCCGGGTTACAAACAAGATAGGGACTGTAGTTTTGTTCTTAAGTTGAATTGGTTTGTAAGTGGGAACAGGTACATTTTTTAAGAGTAGCTTCAGCCAAAAAACAATTTTTAAACTTTTTAGATAGCATAGGGAAGGGTTAACACCCCTGTAATGTTTGTTTTGCTGTCTATGTTTCTGTTCAGAAGATTTCATCTCACTTTCTGTCCCAATGATAATTTAATTTTGAAAATTTTGGGTTGTTGTGGAAACAAACCTTGGTGATAAAGCATCAGTGGAGACACCTTTTTCCCATAATAACTCTTACAGGAGTGAATTTCCCTGCCTAGTGGGAGATTTCCTCTCACTTCCTGTTGTCTCCCTCCGTTTGTAAGTAGGAGTCGTTTGTAAGTCGAATGTTTGTAACTAGGGGACCGCCTGTACTCTCAATCCACTAATGCCCCGTACACACGGGACGACGATCACACGTACGACCGTGTTGAATCGTATATTGGCTGTTGTATGCAGCATACTGACTGCACTACACGATCGTACGTCCGGGGAAAGAACGTTCAGGTGCATGTAATTAGCATCCGGCCGTTCCTGACTTCGGAGCATGCGTGTTTTGCACAATACAACTTGTTGTACCAACTGCTCTGTACACACGATACAACGGTCGTATGCGAGCTTGTTGGTACGACCAAGTTTTCTAGTCTGCTCATACAACTCCCTTGTACGACCGTCGTATGTTTGACTGTTCAAATCGCGCATACGAACGATCGATATCGCATACAACGGTCGTGAGTACGACCTGTTGTATGCGATTGTTGAACCGTGTGTACGGGGCTTTAGCCTGTGCTGTCCCACCTAAATTCACCTTCATTCCCTTGCTAAATATTTTAGTTGTGGTAACCATGCATAGACATTGGCTCTATAATCTGGATGTTTAAGGTTAGCTCTGCCTATGGTGATTAGTAACTTTGTAAGTTTACCTCTAACAGGTAGGATGGATTGGTTCAAATAGTATAGTATTAATATCACCTTGTCACATCCAAAAGACCCCTAGCCATATCACTGCTGATGATTCTTACATTGTGGTCCAAAAGCAGAGAAGGGAGAGGGGGGAGTGGTAAAATCACAGTATAATGACTATCTTAGATATACAATAGCAGTGGCAAAGGTTCCATGTAAATTATTTCATACCTTTAAAACAGTGATGGATGGTTGCTCTAGGCCAGGGGGTCTCCAAGCTTTACAGTATGAGGGCCACACTGTATACTGTATGTTTGTACAAATATTCAGTGGCCGAAAAAAAAAACCCCATCAGGGTCCCCTTTAGATTTTTTTTACATCAGGGTCCCCTATCAGAGTTCCCCCTTACATTGGGGGTGACCATTAGTGTTCCCCCTTGGTTCAGGTTCTCCATCAGAGTTCCCCCTTACATCTGAGTCTCCTCTTACATTAGGGTCACCATGATAGTGCCCCTTACATCAGGGTTCCTATCAGTGTCCTCATCAGAGTCCCCTTTACAGAGTCTGGGTGCAGGTTTTGGGGTTGAAGTGGAGACAATACGTATCCTCTGCTGGCCTTAATTCTCAGACAGTGCACATAAAGGATACGCCCCCGACCCTAGCTGTGGCCCAGATAAAATCCTGTAGAGAGCTGAATCTGGCACATGGGCCATAGTTTGGAACAGGGTTTCTCAACCCTGTCCTCAAGTACCCCCAACAGGCCATGTTTGCAGGCTTTCCTTTATCTTGCACAGGTGCTTTAAATCAGAGTCAATGGCTTGGTATTTTGAACAGCTATTTTATCTAAGAGAAATTCCCAAAACATGGCCTGTTGGGGATACTTGAGGACAGGACTGAGAACCACTGGTTAGGAGGACCCAGCTCTAGGTAACATATAGTGCCTTGAAAAAGTATCCTCACCTCTTGAAGTATTTCACATTTTGTCATGTTACAATTAGAGACGTAAATGTATTTTTTTGGGATTTTATGTGATAGACCGACACAAAGTGGCACAGAATTGTGAAGTGGAAGGAAAATGATAAATGATTTTCAACATTTTTTACAAATAAATAGTGTGCATTTATATTCAGCCTCCCTGAGTCAATACTTTGTAGAACCCCCTTTCTCTGCAATTACAGCTGCAAGTCTTTTTGGGGATGTCTCTGCCAGCTTTGCACATCTAGAGAGGACATTTGTGGCCATTCTACCTTTCAAAATAGCTCAAGCTCTGTCAGATTGTATGGAGAGCGTCTGTGAACAGCAATTTTCAAGTCTTGCCACAGATGCTCAATTGGATTTAGGTGTGGACTTTGACTGAGCCATTCTAACACATGAATATGCTTTGATCTAAACCATTCCATTGTAGCTCTAGCTGTGTGTTTAGGGTCATTGTCCTGCTGGGAGGTGAACCTCCGCTCCAGTCTCAAGGCTTTTGCAGACTCGAACAGGCTTTCTTCTAAGATTGCCCTGTATTTGGCTCCATCCATCTTCCCATCAACTCTGACCAGCTTCCCTGTTCCTGCTGAAGAAAAGCATCCCCACAACATGATGCTGCACCACCATGTTTCACGGTGTGGATGGTGTGTTCAGGGTGATGTGCAGTGTTAGTTTTCCATCACACATAGCACTTTGCTTTTAAGACAAATAGTTCCATTTTGGTCTCATCTGACCAGAGCACCTTCTTCCACATGTTTGCTGTGTCCCCCACACGGTTTCTCGCAAACTACAAACTGGACTTCTTATGGCTTTCTTTCAACAATGGCTTTCTTCTTGCCACACTTTCATAAAGGCCAGATCTGTGGAGTGCACAGCTAATAGTTGTCTGTGGACAGATTCTCCCACCTGAGCTGTGGATCTCTGCAGCTCCTCCAGAGTTACTATGGGCCTCTTGACTGCTTCTCTGATTAAAGCTCTCCTTGCCCGACCTGTCAGTTTAGGTGGACAGCCATGTCTTGGTAGGTTTGCAGTTGTGCCATACTCTTTCCATTTTCAGATGATGGATTGAACAGTGCTCCGTGAGATGTTCAAAGCTTGGGATTTTTTTTATAACCTAACCCTGCTTTAAACTTCTCCGCAACTTTATCCTTGACCTATCTGGTGTGTTCCTTGGCCTTCATGATGCTGTTTGTTCACTAAGGTTTTCTAACAAACCTCTGAGGGCTTCACAGAACAGCTGTATTTATACTGAGATTAATTGACACACAGGTGATCTCTATTTACTAATTAGGTGACTTCTGAGGGCATTTGGTTCCACTAGGTTTTAGTTAGGGCTATCAGAGTAAAGGGGGCTGAATACAAATGCACGCCACACTGTTCAGATATGTATTTGTTTAAAATGTTGAAAACCATTTATCATTTTCCTGACACTTCACAATTATGTGCTACTTTGTGTTGGTCTATCACATAAAACCCCAAAAAAATAAATTTACGTTTTGGGTTGTAACATGACAAAATGTGGAAAATGTCAAGGGGTATGAATACTTTTTCAAGGCACTGTAAACAATTCCTTGGTCCAGTTTTTCATTATCCATCAGACAACTGTGCAACAACTTCATAAACACTGACGTCAGTACTAAGGAAATTTATACTATTTTGTTTGGAAAGTGAACTTGCTATGTTGGTTTAAGTGTACCTTATCACACAATCTGTGTTGCATTAAGCAACAAACATCTCCCTTTTGTTCTAGGTCACAAGTTACATGTGCAGTCATTTCTAGTACTGATGTGTGCACAATGGACAGGGAGTTCCGATAGAACAATATCCCTTGTAACCATTTCTGTGCCAAGCATGTGTTAATAATAAAGTTAGAACTCTAGCTTCTCACAAGCCTAATGGGAAGACTTGCATTTTGCAGGAATGTAATTAATGTAATGTAATCCTATTGTGTCAGGGTAAGTAAACACTAGTGTGGCATGGTGAATACAGAATATGAATACAGAAACATTGCATGGCCTACACACAATTATGTGGCCAGCCCCTATGTTCAGAACTACATGTATTTGTATTAATTGTCACAAACAGTCGCAATATAAAGAATACAGGTAGGATGCATTCACACTGTAAAAGTATATCAACAAGCTGTCATAAAGACCACAAAAGTAATCTACCATGCTGGAAAATGTCTTCTATTTGGGTTTCAAGTTACTGAGAGGCACAGCGCAGAGCATATAAAGTATTCATAGCACAAGCCACACTCAGCACAAAGCATTGAGTGAGAACTGTGCTCAGGATACATCAATTGCTCAGTCTGGGATATACTGCATTATGGCCACTAGATGGAGCCGACAATCATAGGAAATAAACGTATTAGGTAAACAACGGCGTTTATTCGTGATGACCAGTGGCGATTGGTGCTTGATAATTCAGGGGGGGGGGGCAAACCTAGGCCAACCCCGGAGACATATATGAATACGGGGAACACCACCCATCCCGCCGTGGGAGACAGACAGCTTAGTTCTGACTGCCCGGGATGACTCTGATCTCTCCTCCTCCTCCCTCCCCTGTCCGAGCCGGAGAGTGCTGGGAGGCTGAGCCGCTGCGGGTGAGCCATCGTAATGGCTGTTGGGTCGGTCGGTCTTCCCCTTGCTTCTCCTCCGGCCGTGCTTCTCCTCCCTCCTCCTCCCCTTGGCCAATAAGATTGCTTCTCCTTTTGACCAATCTGGAAATGGGTTTCATGATCCACTTCCTGATTGGCTGGGAGGGGAATCAGTGTTACAATAGCGAATTTTCATTCGCTATTGTCACACAGCTGGGTGGGCTTCGGGCATGGTGCTGTGTGCCCTGAGCTCACCGTTTTATAAAGCCTATTAGAGCCTCTGGTTTTAATCACGTGCTTAAAAAAAGAAAATCACCCCCCCTCGCTGGAATCCATGCATCCGGCATCCTGTATGTAGATTTGGGGTCAGACACATGGATGGGGGGCGGCGCCCTTGCGCCCCTAATCGACACCAGTTAGTGTCAGATTGACTGCCGCAGTAACGCAGTCATATTATAAGTCATTGATCGCAGCCATAAGTAGTATAAAACAATGTAAAAATTAAAATTCCAGTATGTATACCATAGTGTATAGGCGCTAGAACTTTCATGCAAACCAATCAATATACGCGTATAGGGATTTTTTATAATCAAAAGCATGTAGCAAAATACATTTTGGCCACTGGTGATGGCTGAGCAAATGCTTGAGACATTCACACAGCAATTTGTGTACAAGGAATAGCAAACACACAATGTACACAGAACAATGTTGCATATGGTGTACAAAGCACAGAACTAACCCAAGATCCACATCACAATAAATTCACAGAATACCCATTATATAGTGTGCAAAGCATACACAGCACAGAGCACACACAAAATAAAATTCATACAAGATATGCTACACAAAGTGTACAAACTAGAGAACATATAACACTCATAATATGCATAACACAGAACATACACAGTTATTATTAAAACATTTGCTGTGTGAATGTCACAAGCATTCGCCCAGCCATCACAATTAATTCCTGCAATTTGTTTAATATTTTATTTCCTCTGGTGATTAGCTCCATCTAGTGGCCATAATGCTGTATTTTCCTGAAATACCTCAAACGAGAAAATACAGTATTATAGCCACTAAATGAAGCTGACAATCATAGGAAATTACTGTAGTAAGCAAAACATGGTCAGAATTGGACAGTTGAGCAAATCCTTGTGACATTTGGCCTTTTTATAAATAGACCCAAAAGTGTACAAAGCACAGAGTGCACAAAAAGATGCAAACACAACAATGTGTATGGAACAGAATTGCATAGAGTGTACACAACACAACGTACACAGCAAAGGAAATATACAGAATGCACATCATATAGTGTGCACAGAATTCACAGCAGAGAATGAACACAGAATACACAGCACAGAGCATATGCAAAATAAAATTCATACACGATATACTACACAGAGTGTGCAAACTAGAAAACATATAAAGCACAAAACATGCACAGCACAGAAAATGAACACTATACACTGTACAGGGCAAGACCACACACAGAACACACAACGCAGAGTGTACACAGCATAGAAAACACACAATGGACACATACAACAGGAAGTATACAGAATACACATCATGCCCTGTGCACAGCATACACAAACATAATGCACACAGCACACAACACAGTAGGGGGGATTTACTAAAACTGGTGCACATAGAACCTGGTGCAGTTTTGCATAGTAACCAATCAGCTCACCAGTTTTAGTAAATCTCCCCAAGTGCGTACATGGCAAAGAGCGCAGACAGTACAGAGAATGCATAGAACATGGGGCCAGGACAAGGTCCTTTATCACCCAAGGCAATAAGCACAAAGGACACATAGCACGTGGATGACACTACACACACACAACACAAAACACTGCTTGCCATTTGGAAGTCAGTTCATATACTGTACACTATATTGTCAAAAGTATTGGGACACCTGCCTTTACACGTACATGAACTTTAATGACATCCCAGTCTTAGTCCGTAGGGTTCAATATTGAGTTGGCCCACCCTTTGCAGCTATAACAGCTTCAACTCTTCTGGGAAGGCTGTCCACAAGGTTTAGGAGTGTCTATGGGAATGTTTGACCATTTTTCCAGAAGAACATTTGTGAGGTCAGGCACTGATGTTGGACGAGAAGGCCTGGCTTGCAGTCTCCACAATTAATCCCAAAGGTGTTCTATCGGGTTGAGGTCAGGACGCTGTGCAGGCCAGTCAAGTTCCTCCACCCCAAACTCGCTCATCTGTGTCTTTATGGATGTTGCTTTGTGCACTGGTCCAAATCATTTGGTGGAGGGGGGATTATGGTGCGGGGTTGTTTTTCAGGGGTTGGGCTTGGCCCCTTAGTTCCAGTGAAAGGGAACTCTGAAGGCATCAGCATACCAAGACATTTTGGACAATTTCATGCTCCCAACTTTGTGGGAACAGTTTGGGGATGGCCCCTTCCTGTTCCAACATGACTGTGCACCAGTGCACAAAACAAGGTCCATAAAGACATGGATGAGCGAGTTTGGGGTGGAGGAACTTGACTGGCCTGCACAGCGTCCTGACCTCAACCCGATAGAACACCTTTGGGATTAATTGTGGAGACTGCAAGCCAGGCCTTCTCGTCCAACATCAGTGCCTGACCTCACAAATGTTCTTCTGGAAAAATGGTCAAACATTCCCATAGACACTCCTAAACCTTGTGGACAGCCTTCCCAGAAGAGTGGAAGCTGTTAAAGCTGCAAAGGGTGGGCCAACTCAATACTGAACCCTACGCACTAAGACTGGGATGCCATTAAAGTTCATGTGCGTGTAAAGGCAGGTGTTCCAATACTTTTGACAATATAGTGTATGTATGTATACTGTATATCCATTCAGTCATATCTGACAGTTTTATGGGCCATCTCCAAATTTCCAGAATTTTCTTGGCCTTTTTTTACAGGTAGGTAGGTCGCCATGTCTTTCCTTAGCCCTCCCTAATATTTCAGGCTTGGGACCAGCATGCAGAATGAAATAAGACGTTTGTAGTCAATTTGTACACACATAGTAGACATATTTAGACAGGAGTCAATTAACCTACCAGCATGTCTTTAGAGTGTGGGAGAAAACTGAAGTACATAGAGGAAACCTATGCAAACGCAGGGAGAATGTGCAAACTCCAAGGCAAAAGCTGGCCATACACATAGCCAGCAGGCTGAAGGAAAAAAAAAAAAAGACTTCTCTATTCACACAAATGAAGTGGATGGAGGAATCACCCCCCAGAGACATTATTTTCTGCTCTGGCTGCTGTAGTTTGATCAACTTCTGTCGAAGGGCATGCTGGAAAACGTTTCTTGATCAGTGCCTGAAGCCAATCAGGTCACAGGACCTTAGACCACTGCAGCATAGGGGAGAAGATTCTGTAGAGACAGGTTTAGCAGCACAGAGGAGTGGAGGATCGGGTAAGTAATCTACATTTCTTTGCCCTGTAATATGGAGAACCCAAGATCACCAGCCAACCATTTGTAAAAGTAAATAGAGTTTTTTGGTCTCGCAAAACAAGCAAACAAAAAATAGCTTTCTCCTGCAAAAGTAAAGGCAAACAGTCCCTAGTGCTGGTATAATGAAGACCACACAAAATGACTCACTGCCAGTATACTGGTCCCACACTTAGGTTTAGGGTTCCTATCTATCCTGGGGTAGAAACAATCTTCGTTGTCAGACAGTCCACACTTTCTCACAGTTGTGGACTACTCCACTCCGCCTCATAGAGAGGTTCTGACTCCTTCCTGCTCCTTTTCAGGCTTCCCTTGCAGGTGGGTTAACCCCTTTCAGGACCAAAGTTCCTGTAATCAGGGTTTGGAGGTTCTTTACCACCCAAAGTCTCTGCAAGCCTCTGAATTCTGGATCCCAAATAAGGACTCACCAATCCTCAGAGAACTTCCTATCAGTCCTTGCCTCTCCAACTGGACTACCCCAGAACCCCTCACTCTGCATGGGGGAGAACTTCTGAGTACTTAAAAATATCTCTGGGTCCTGTTGCCATCCTCTACTGCAGTGGTTCTCAACTCCGGTCCTCGGGACCCCCCAACAGGCCAGGTTTGCAGGATAACTGAAATACATCACAGGTGATATCATTTGCTGCTCAGTGATTGCAGTATTCTAGTCTGAATCTCCCCAAGGTAATACTTAAAATCTGGCCGGTTGGTGGGTCCCGAGGACCGGAGTTGAGAACCACTGCTCTACTGTGTGGATGTCAGCAGGAAGAACAAAGTAGATAGCATTGGTTTGCCAGTGGGCTTCTTTTGATTTTTATTGACATGATTGGTGTCCTCATGGAGCAGACAGTGGGGAAGGTAACTGTCTAGGTGGCTATGCAAAATAAATATTTGGCCATCCGAAAGCATCCTCCGTGTTTGAGAAGCTCGTGTGTGGCCAGAGCACAGGATTATCAAAGATGTGAGTGACTCTGGTAAGGCCAGACTATGACATTGTCGTTCTTATTAAAGAAGAGGTCCAGCCCCCCACAAATAATGTAGCTGCAGACTTTTAATATATGGACGCTTACCTGTCCATGGAGCCCTCGATGGCGGCACCCCAGCCGATCTTCGGATCGGCTGTCGGGTGGAGCCGCCACCATTCCAGGTGAGGGAACCCAGCAATGAAGCCTTTCAGTTTCACAGCCGTGTCCCTACTGCACATGCGCGAAGCGCGCTGCACTTTCTAATTGGTCCCAGTGCCGGAGGAAGGAGGAGGGGAGCGCGGCCCGTCTCTCGGAAGTGGGGATGGGTACCTGTCAAAAACAGGTACCCGTTCCCGCCCTCCCCCCTGAAAGTTGCCAAATGTGGCACCGGAGGGGGGAGCAGACGGATAAGCGGAAGTTCCACTTTTGAGGCATTAAAGTAATAGAACCTTCTGGGTGCAGGCTCTCCCATATACTTATACTGAGCCCCATCTTGATCCAGCAATGTGCATGAGATCAGCGGCTCTCCCGGGTCTCTCTCTCCTCCTTGGCTTACATAGCAGCGGGAGCTATTGGCTCCTGCTGCTGTCAATCACAGCCAGTGAGCCAATGAGGAGAGACCAGGGGTGGGGGCCGAGTCACACTCTGTGTGTAAATGGACAATGTTTATTCACTTGAGCATGGCCCAGGTACGAGCCCGCTCGAGTGCCTTCATAGCAAGAGGCTTGCTATTGGGGGTTATTTGACAAGGGGGAGGAGCCAGGACCACCGGCAGAGGACACAAAAAGAAGAGGATGAGGGCTACTCTGTGTAAAATCATTGCACGGAGCAGGTAAGTATAACATGTTTGTTAACTTTTTTTTAAAAATCACGTAATATTTTTGTTTATACTAGGTATGATAAAACTCTACATTAGCTGACTAATGAAATGTACAATTAGGGCCGGTTCACAATGGTGCAATCCCTCAGATCGGATGTGATTCGCACCACACTGGGATTGGCCAGGAGGAGAATCAGGCAGACAATAGTGAATATTAATTTGCTATTGTCACACAACTGGGTGCGCTTACTGCGCCTCAAGCCCACCCTTTTTTGAAGCCAATTAGAGCCTCTGGCTCTAATCATGTGCTTCTGAAAAAAAAAAAACAATTGGAATCCAATGCGTCCACCCTGCATGTAGATTAAGGGCCGGGCGCTTAGACTGGGGGGGGGGGGGCGACACCCCTGCGCCCCGTAGGGACGGGCCGCCGCTAGGTACAGGAAGTTAAGGAAAATTTCCCCAATGGTACACAGAGAGCCATGAATAAACTGGCAGGGGTTTTGACCCTTCCCTACTACAGTGTCTCACAAAAGTGAGTACACCCCTCACATTTTTGTAAATATTTTATTCTATCTTTTCATGTGACAACATTGAAGAAATGACACTTTGCTACAATGTAAAGTAGTGAGTGTACAGCTTGTATAACAGTGTAAATTTGCTGTCCCCTCAAAATAACTCACACAGCCATTAATGTCTAAACCGCTGGCAACAAAAGTGAGTACACCCCTAAGTGAAAATATCCAAATTGGGCCCAAAGTGTCAATATTTTGTGTGGCCACCATTATTTTCCAGCATTGCCTTAACCCTCTTGGGCATGGAGTTCACCAGAGCTTCACAGGTTGCCACTGGAGTCCTCTTCCACTCCTCTATGATGACATCATTGAGCTGGTGGATGTTAAAGACTTTGCGTTCCTCCACCTTCCGTTTGAGGATGCACTACAGATGTTCAATATGGTTTAGGTCTGGAGACATGCTTGGCCAGTCCATCACCTTTACCCTCAGCTTCTTTACCAAAGCAGTGGTTGTCTTGGAGGTGTGTTTGGGGTTATTCTGACTCCTAACTGTTGTAATGGCGACTTATCCCTTGTTGAGACCTCTATGCCTGGCCTGTATAAGCAGATATGATCACCGCAGACAGTTCTCATCAGATAGTGACTCACCAATTACCGATTTCTTCCATGAGCGTTTATTCATTGGAATAGCAGGTACAGCATACAACAAATGTGACAGATGGTCGAAAGATGGTAACTGCAGGTCAAAACATAGTAATGTGTCCTAGGATGCGAGTAGATTGAGAGAGGCCTTCTAGCATGTAGCCATATTCTTTACCTCATGAGAGAGAGGACACAGGAAGAGGAAGCAGAATAGCAGAGTGCACCAGGAACAGGAAGTTACAGAGTAGAGTGAACTAGGAAGAGGAAATTAGCTCACAGAGGATGGGAGGTACACACTTAGAAAATACAATAGAAAGGTGTAATATCCAAACGAACCACAAGATGGCATTGTAATAACCAACTATAAAAACATTACTATAGCTGCATATTTATGTTACATGGAAATCATGTAACAGAACACTCCCCGTCTGGTATTGTAAATACCACTATATATATCATAACGGTAGTTATGCAGTGCAAATAAACATTGTGCAATTTGCAGTTGTCTTGAAAACCTGAAAGACAAAAAACAAACATGCATACATATGCAACAATAAACTGCAATAAGGTATCAAGAAGTGTCACATAAAGTTCAAGGCACATTCTTCTTGTAGCAGAAAGCTGAATCCAGCAGACTCAGGCAAGTGAGTTCAGTCTCCAAAAGGCAAGAGTAAAACAAGTTCTGTTATGGGTCTGAGGAAGGTCTTTACAGTTCCTTGTCTGGTAACCTTTACCTCCACCTTACGTACCATACCATCATCACTGGGAATGGTCTTTACAATGAGTCCCATAGGCCATTCAATTCTTTCAGCTTGCTGGTCTTTGAGCAGAACAAGGTCTCCAACTTGGAGGTTAGGGATCAAATGTTGCCATTTTCTGCGTC
>BLSH010000624.1:398062-425563 GCA_018402905.1 Glandirana rugosa
CGAATAAACATACACAGCAAGAATACTAGCACGTTTGACTTCCCATCCACACAGCAGGCTGTAGAACTTCTACTATGTTTTGACTACACATCCACATAGCAGGCTGAAGGACTTCTAATATGTTTTGACTATTCTGACTCCTAACTGTTGTAATGGCGACTTATCCCTTGTTGAGACCTCTATGCCTGGCCTGTATAAGCAGATATGATCACCGCAGACAGTTCTCATCAGATAGTGACTCACCAATTACCGATTTCTTCCATGAGCGTTTATTCATTGGAATAGCAGGTACAGCATACAACAAATGTGACAGATGGTCGAAAGATGGTAACTGCAGGTCAAAACATAGTAATGTGTCCTAGGATGCGAGTAGATTGAGAGAGGCCTTCTAGCATGTAGCCATATTCTTTACCTCATGAGAGAGAGGACACAGGAAGAGGAAGAAGAATAGCAGAGTGCACCAGGAACAGGAAGTTACAGAGTAGAGTGAACTAGGAAGAGGAAATTAGCTCACAGAGGATGGGAGGTACACACTTAGAAAATACAATAGAAAGGGGTAATATCCAAAAGAACCACAAGATGGCATTGTAATAACCAACTATAAAAACATTACTATAGCTGCATATTTATGTTACATGGAAATCATGTAACAGAACAGGGGTCATTATGTTGGAATACTGCCCTGCGGCCCAGTCTCTGAAGGGAGGGGATCATGCTTTGCTTCAGTATGTCACAGTACATGTTAGCATTCATGTAGCTGCCCAGTGCCGGCAGCACTCATGCAGCCCCAGACCATGACACTCCCACCACTATGCTTGATTGTAGGCAAGACACATTTGTCTTTACTCACGCATGCTTGACACCATCTGAGCCAAAGTTTACCTTGGTCTCATCAGACCACAGGACATGGTTCCAGTACTCCATGTCCTTAGTCTGTTTGTCTTTAGCAAACTGTTTGCGGACTTTCTTGTGCATCATCTTTAGTAGAGGCTTCCTTCTGGGACGACAGCCATGCAGACCAATTTGATGCAGTGTGCGTCATATGGTCTGAGCACTGACAGGCTGACCCCCCACCCCTTCAACCTCTGCAGCAATGCTGGCAGCACTCATACTATTATTATCACTACATTTATTTCCCAAAGACAACCTCTGGATATGACGCTGGGCACGTGCACTCAACTCCTGTGGTTGACCATGGCGAGTTCTGTTCTGAGTGGAACCTATCCTGTTAAACCACTGTATAGTCTTGGCCACCGTGCTGCAGCTCAGTTTCAGGGTCTTGGCAATCTTCTTATAGCCCAGGCCATCTTTATATAGAGCAACAATTCTTTTTTTCAGATCCTCAGAGAGTTCTGTGCCATGTTGAGCTTCCAGTGACCAATATGAGAGAGTGAAAGCGATAACACCATATTTAACACACCTGCTCCCCATTCACACCTGGGACCTTGTAACACTAATGAGTCAAATGACACCGGGGAGAGAAAATGGCTAATTGTGCCCAATTTGTACATTTTCCCTTATGGGTGTACTCACTTTTGTTGCCAGTGGTTTAGACATTAATGGCTGAGTGTTGAGTTATTTTGAGGGGACAGCAAATTTACACTGTTATACAAGCTGTACACTCACTACTTTACATTGTAGCAAAGTGTCATTTCTTCAGTGTTGTCACATGAAAAGATAGAATAAAATATTTACAAAAATGTGAGGGGTGTACTCACTTTTGTGAGATACTGTATAACGGAAACTAAAAAAAAGTTGGGGCTATACATACACTCTTAATAAACAACAGTATTTTGAATAAACCGTTGGAGGGACAGGCATATTTTACAAAATATATTGCAAAATAGACCTTCACTTAGTAGAAAAAGGAATGAGAAATATGGATTGTATTGTTATACTCAGGGGCGTAACGATAGGGGTTGCAGGGGTTGCAATTGCAACCGGGCCCCATGGTCCAGGGGGCCCATGTACCTCCCTTGTACACCTGAATAGGAGGGATGGCGGGGGTGGCATTTAGAGGACCCAATCTCCTCCATTTACCTCTATCCAGTTTACATGTCTTCTGCTGTTCCCAGGGCCCCTGTGTGCTTCCCTGGTCCCCCTGGGGCTTGCTGCAGAACTTGTGAAAGGGCCCCACTGCAGTACTGTAATAAAGGGACCCACAATACGAGTAAAGGGCCCCAGGATCAGTGGAAAGAGGGAAGGGCCCTGGCCAGGGGTCGGGGGGCCCTTCATAATTTCTTGCACCGGGGCCCTGAAGGTTCTAGTTACGCCTCTGGTTATACTGTCTGTATTAGTCTTATATACATACTTGTAAACTCCTGTAGGATTGCTTTCAGTTTGTTTTAGACAGTATCACTATCAGCAATAGAAGATTGTTCTCCTATGGTTTATTGCATTTAGCAGGTTGATGAAACAAGCAAACGAGTTGCTCCAGACTTGTTCAGGCTCCATACAGCCAATAAACGAGTGTAAATAAAGTCTGCTTTTAATAGTAGGCCATTAGTTATGTTTTCTTTCCTGCAGGATGTAGGTGCTTTTATTCAGAAAAGGCAAGTGTAATAAAACACTTCTACAGCAAAATCAATTTCCTCCACAAAGGGAGAGCTGATACAGAGCAATCTCAGCTCCATCTACAAGGCCTCTTGCCCATGGTTATAAAAGTCAAGCGTATGGGAGTACGGTGTAAAGTATTCCTTTCCTGCACAAAGGTAGAGCTGATGTCTTAGAAACAGGACTTCCAACTGGAGGATTTAGGATCCTTTCACACGTGCTGAGTCCGTTTTCACAGACTCTGCTGCTCAGCAGGGATCCATCTGTTGATCTCCGGCGGATGACAGGTCCGTCTCTGCTCACTGTGCAGAGACGGACCTGTCAGAGCCCCCCTCTCCACTATGGGGGATCGCATGAGAATGGATCCGCCTGTCCCGTTTCCTCCGATCTGATAGACGGATGGAAAATAGGGTTTCCATTAGGGTTGCCACCTGTCCAGGATTCACCCGGACAGTTCGGGTTTGGAATCATGCGTCCGGGTTTCAGACTGACTGGAACCCGGACACATTATTCAGACTGGACTATGGCTTCCTAGCAGGGTTGCTGGCTGCAGTTGTCTAAGCTGAGAGTGTCTGTTACATTCTTTTTCACACTGCTCAAAGTCAGCACTAACAATCCCCCCACAAACACACACACAGATGGGAGAGGAGAGAGGGTTTGATCTGCAACTCTTCCTTCCACCCCTACCCCTTTGTGTCTGCCCACACTCCAAACCCTGGCACTGTGCCTCTGAAAAGGAAAGTGGGGGCTGGAAATTTGATGTCCAGCAGCCTCTGATACATCTGGATGAAAGGTGCTGACTGCCAAAGGGTGAGTGAACTCGCCATCCATCCCTGTCTGTGACTGAAGTTTCCCCCCTTCTCTCTCCTGCCTCTGAGTCAGTAAGGTAAATCAGGGTTCTCAGAGCACCCTTTACATCAGAGTTCTTTTTTATACCAGAGTCCTCAGTGTCCCCCCTTAAATCAAGGTTCCCAGACCATCCTTTATGTTAGAGTCACCAGAGTTCTCCCTTACAAAAGTCTGCAGAGTTCCCCCTTACAGTGAAAGGGAACAAGATCAGATGTAACAGGGAACTCTGTGGATTCAAATGTAAAAGGGGAACTCTGTGGAATGTTATTTAATAGCAAAATATATGTATAGTTTAAACTATAAAAAAAATTGTTGTGCGCCGCTAAAGTGTTCGGGTTTGACTTGAAGAAAAGGTGGCAACCCTAGTTTCCATCCATCTGTATTTAGCGGATCGGATGTTAGCGGACATGTCACTGATGACATCCATCGCTCCATAAAGGAGAATGGAGCATCTGTTCAGGTCCACCTGAAAAACTGACCTGACCTGAGCGGTCCATGTGTGTGAAAGGACCCTTAAGGCCCGTACACACGGTGCGACAGTTGTACAACAGCTTGTTGTACAATCATCCGACCGTTAGTACGCGCGATTAGAACAGCCAACGTGCGACGGTCGTACAACAGGAGTTGGATGAGCAGACTAGAAAACTTTTGTTGTACAGCAAGCGGTTGTACGACTGTTGTATCGTGTGTACAGAGAAGTTGGTCCAACAAAGCTGTACATGCAAAACACGCATGCTCAGAAGTCAGGAACGCTCGGAAGTGTCCGTTCTGGGAAACCTACGTTCCTAATTCACAAATCACATTCACCTGAACTTCCACTTTATACGCTTGTAACACGTCACTATGTTTGGCTTGGTCGTACGATCGCTTAGTGCATGGCAGTATGCGAGACACAACAGCCAACATACGATTTGGGCTGTTCGGTCGTATAACTGTCGCACGGTGTGTACGAGGCTTAACTGCGATACGAGCAGACAGCTACTTGAGAGCAATTAAATCAATGAACCACGATAGCGCTCACCAGTGCCCTCGCAGTTCTTTGAGAACTACAAGCTGCAATGGCTGACGGTACTTGTAGTGTATGCAATCACAGGAAACTGAGTGAATGACACGGCCGTGTGGGTGGAGCCCCGCACAGCCCTGCTCTACTTGAATTGTGACAGCGGGTGCAGGGAGGAGATCCCCTGCTCACTGTCACAAGGTGGGGGGGGGGGATCAGGGGGGAGAAGGTTCAGATGCCGGAACGGGTGTAACATGTAACATATTCCAAAGGTGAACTAAACCTTTAATATACACTGATTATTCCAAAAAAGAATAAAACTGCTTAAAAATGTGAGAAGCTTTAAATAATGTAAAATAAAAACTGACCCTAAACTATTATCATTTCCCTGTCACTAAACCCACCTCATCAATAAATGGTGTATAACATGCTGTTCATACTCACTCAGTCACTATGAGATTCATTTTCTGTATTCTGCAAAAAAAACTGGTTGATCCTGCTATTCTCTGTCCCCACCTTCTGTTCATGTCCCCAATGCAGCTAGGGATTTTGCAGAGCAGTGCTGGCAGCTCTGCACATGCTCAGTTTTCAGTGAGTTTCTATGATGAGCATTTCCTCTCTATCAGATTTGATTTCAAATATATATTTGCACGGCAATTTAAAACAGTTGATTGATGTTATTTATTTCTTTTTTTAGCTCCTCCTGCTTATGTTTCCCTGCAGACAGGCTGGGAAAAATCTGGATCATGTGATAGTTGTAAACCAATTAGGAAGAAGGTACTTGGATTTTTTTAATTAAAATAATTACAGTTCCATCACCCACATACAGAAAGGGAAGGGACAATGTAAATTAAACAGTGTGTGTTTTTCGTATCATGTGAACTAGCAGATTGTATACTTTATACATTTCACGTGTATCTGTAACTGGCACTTTCATAATATTTGGCATAGTTGCATCATTCACTAGTCAGGAGAACAGTCATAGATGTCATAGACTTTCCATAATTACACACGATGCTCCCAGTTTCCCAGTCATGCTCTTTCCCAACATGCTTTCTATACCTAGAAGAATGAAGGATTCAAGCCACTGCGTGTGCATTGCTGTTTGCATTGGGTGAAGATTGCAGTGTAATATGTAAGTATAGTCAGATATCTCCCAATCTGTCATCATTGGTGGAATAAGAAAGGAAAATGGAAAGATATCGCCGGATCCATAAAGTTATCTTATTGCTATCCTATAATGGATCCAGTCCTGTCATGATGTTGATGTAGGTGATCTGATTCCCAGGCAGGGGGCTTCTACACCCTACCTAAAGGACTGACATAGTTTCCTTGGCATAGCGCAATAAAAATTGGGATCAAAGCGCCACACTACTGCTAAACGGTCCAGAAACAACGGTATTCCAGTAAGGACTAGAACAATCAAACATGTAGCCAACACGTGTTGGGGGTCTAAAAGCACCCCCTTCATCAGGGCTTGAAAATAAAATATAATATATATGGACCAGAACAGGGGTCTCCAAACTCACTAAACAAAGGGCCAGTTTATTCAGTTTTAATTTTGGCAGCAAATTTTGATTTAATTTTAGTCTTAAGCCTCGTACACATGGGACGACGATCGTACTTAGGATCATCTCAAATCGTATGTTGGATAATGTAACTTGCACACTGACTGCACTACACGATCGTACGACCACGGAAAGAACGTTCAGGTGCATGTAATTAGCATCCGGCCGTTCCTGACTTTGGGCATGCGTGTTTTGCACAATACAACTTGTGCCAACTGCTCTGTACACACGATACAACGGTTGTATGACTGCTTGTTGGTACGTTTTCTAGTCTGCTCATACAACTCCCCTTCTACGACCGTTGTATGTCGGCTGTTGTAATCGCGCATACTAACGATCAATTTCGCATACAACAGTCGTTAGTACGACCTGTTGTATACGATCGTCGTCCCGTGTGTACGAGGCTTGTCTTAGGACTAAAATGGCATTTTAGTTTTAGTCCCATTTTAGTCTTCTGCGATTGTTTTAGTTTTAGTCATATTTAGTCGACCAAATCTCCAGGACATTTTAGTCGACTAAAATCATTTTAGTCAACTAAAACTCATTTTAATCGTCTAAAATCTAATGGGTGTAGTTAAATTGTAATGCATTATTTAAGCATTTCTCTACAACTTCCAAACTCATTATATACTGCTGGAGTGAAAAATCTAAACTGTTATTATTTACGGTATTGAGGTATGAGCATGCACTACAGACCAGTGTTCATTTTGACGTCAAATTTCAATTCAGTTTCAGGCCTCATACACACATGTACGTTTTTTAGCGTTTTTTGCAGCTCTCCATGTTATTCAATGGCCCCATAAAAACGCTGACGTTTTTGAGCTGTAGATGGCGTTGGCGTTATTAAGCTGTAAATTGAACGCAGGACCCGCACGTTCCGAGGCTGTAACGTTATGGGGTTTTTGACGATGAGCTGGTAAAACGCTCACCAACGCGCATCAACGACATAGCTTTTTTAGCGCTGGCATTTTCAGGTTAAAAAAAAAGCAGAGGAATGTTCTTTTAAAAAAACGCCTATTGACGCCAACGCTCACTAACGCCGATGCAAAACGCAAACGAAATCGAGTTTTTGACTCCGATTTTTCCTTGACATGGGGCCAGACCTTAAGTTTATTTTTTTTAATACGCCCGTGTGTATGCCATTTTAATTTTAGTCCCGTTTTAGTCTTCTGACTAAAATGCCATTTTAGTTTTAGTCATATTTTACTCATCTCAATTTTTTTTAGTTTTAGTCGTATTGTAGTAGACTAAAATGGTATTAAGTTAGTCGACTAAAATGTTTAAGTCGGTTTTAGTCAATAAAATTAACACTGGATTTATTTTCCTTCCGACTTTAGGGGGGGCCAGACATTGACCAGCAGAAATGGAAATTTTCCTGGCATCATTGGGAGTAAATATTGCCACATTTGGTATTAGGAGGAGGAATGGTGCCCCATCATGGTTATCATAGGGAGGAATAGTGCCCCATTATTGGTGTCAATGGGAGAAATGGTGCCCCATTGTTGGTGTCAGATGGCAGAGTATTGTCATCAGTGGGAGGAATAGAGCCCCAAGGGTCAGATAAAGGCAAGCAAAGGGCAACATCTGGCCCACGGGCCGCAGTTTGGAGACCACTGGACTAGAAGTTAAAGCAGTATTAAATCCAAATGCTGGACAGCTTGGTCTGTTAACAGAAGTTGAAAAATAACAGACCTATTGGCTGGATCACCAGGTGAAAATAAAAGAACAAAGCCTAAAAAATGAAAATGAATGCTGCAATCATTCTAAGAATTGGTACACTTCAATACATTACATTCCTCTTTTTGGGTTTAATATTGCTTTAACCAGACTTTTAGCCTGGGTGTACACTTTTGCGGTATGCGACACCGCAGGCAATTTGCATAGAAAATCGCAGTACATTCCTATGCGAATTACATGCGGTGTCTCTGAGGTGAGAGCCATGGATTTTTATAGCTCAAATTGCACCACATTTGCAACAAACAAGTGCAGGACCCTTTTTTTGTCCACACCAGAATCAGATCGCACCCATGTGATCCGATTCTACAAATCATGCTGTGTTTTGCAAACCGAATGAGGGGTACACGCAATCGGTTCGCATGGACGGGCTGCGATTTAGATGCGATGCCGAATCCGCAGTGAATTCGCACAGCATCTAGTGTGAACCCAAGCTTAATGGTATTTCTTCCAGCATGATTATCTGCGCATGTCTTGTCAGCAGCTGGTTTGGCAGTTATCTTTTGGCAGGATAACCGCTATCTATTGCTAGTTTTAAACAGAATTAAATCCTGACTGGATAACAATTATATTGCTAAAGCATTGTGCATTATAAACAATTACTATGTTCTTTTCTGCAAAATACTGTTTTCACCTTTTAGCATCCTATTTTTGCACCTCAGTGCAGATCTCCTCCAGCCTTTTCCAGCCACTTCCTTCAGGGGCAGTTCACACAGGAAATGGCACAGGAACGCTCTGCGCATTCCTGTGCGAGTCACATGCAGCTTAGTGCGGTGCGATTTGAATCGCACCGGACCTCAGCAAAAGTAGTGCATGCACTACTTAATAAAAAAGCACAGCAACCAGATCACATGGTATTCGGTGCAGGCAAACGTACTACGTTTGGGCTCTCATTAACTTAATACGGACACCGGCTGCAGATCACAAATGCAGTGCGTTTTGAATGAGGTGCGAGAAATGAGCACGGAACGCAAGTTTCCCGCACTGCGTTCTGAACGAACCCTCTGGATTGGCTTCCTGATGGTCATGCTAATGCATGTGCAATGTGTGCTGGCATGGTCATGTGTAGTGTGCACCAGGGGAGCATGCAACCGTCTGGGAACACAGGACCACAACTGGGTGACAATTGTCACCCCATTACAGGGAGTGATTGAACAAGGCCTGGATCAATAGGTAGCTACGGCTATAGCTACAGGTTTACAAACACTGAAAACTGAAATTAATTAAAATTTACTAATAGATTTCAAAAGAGATCAATATTCTTGTGTTCCCTGCATGCTTTGTAGTGTCTCCTCTGCTCATTCCTTTGGTTTACATTCAATTTCTTAGGACTACATATCCCATGGTCTCTTGCTGCCTGCAAGCAGTGATTCCTGTACTGACTCCGCCTCCTGAAACTCCTCTTCTCAGCACCTCTGTAGATCAGAAGCTAGGTCCTGTGAAATGTGTGGCACAGCAGTACCTACTCACAGGGCATAGCAAATGTGTCTCAATTTTGGAGCCAAGATTAATAGCAGTAGGCTAGAAATAATTTACATACAATGTGAAAATGAATAAGCCCTTGTACTTTTCTAACGCGGTCTTAGGTTTCTTGTATTGCATTGGGGGCCATTTCAAATTAATGGGCCATCGAGATGCACTCACAATAACGTTCCACATAACACGTGCTAACACACTGTACAAGTGTGAAATTTACACCTTTCCATATGTGCTTTCATGTCTTTTCACACAAGTTATCCACGATTTTGCCTTTTTATTTGTTGCAATTGTCTTTTCTAGGCATGTGGATGCAGAAAATAAAAAAAGACAACCCATGCCTATGTAACATACATACACTATATTTCCAAAAGTATTGGGACACCTGCCTTTACACACACATGAACTTGCTGGCATGAACTAATGGCATCCCATTCTTAGTCCGTAGGGTCCAATATCAAGTTGGCCCACCCTTTGCAGCTATAACAGCTTCAACTCTTCTGGGACGGCTGTCACAAGGTTTAGGAGTGTCTATGGGAATGTTTGACCATTCTTACAGAAGCCTATTTGTGAGGTCAGGCACTGATGTTGGACGAGAAGGCCTGGCTCACAGTTTCTGCTCTAATTCATCCCAAAGGTGTTCTATTGGGTTGAGGTCAGGACTCTGTGGAGGCCAATCAAGTTCCTCCACCCCAAACTCGCTCATCCATGTCTTTATGGACCTTGCTTTGTGCACTGGTCCAAATCATTTGGTGGAGGGGGATTATGGTGTGGAGTTGTTTTTCAGGGGTTGGGTTTGGCCCCTTAGTTCCAGTGAAGGGAACACTTAAAGCGTCTGCATTCCAAGACATTTTGGACAATTTCATGGTCCCAACTTTGTGGGAACAGTTTGGGGATGGCCCCTTCCTATTCCAACATGACTGCGCACCATTGAACAAAGCAAGGTCCATAAAGACAAGGATGAGCGAGTTTAGGGTGTAGGAACTTGATTGGCCTGCACAGAATCCTGACATCAACCCGATAGAAAACCTTTGGGATGAATTAGAGCGGAGACTGTGAGCCAGGCCTTCTCATCCACATCAGTGCCTGGCCTCACAAATGTACTTCTGGAAGAACCAAACATTCCCATAGACACTCCTAAACCTTGTACAACTCAATATTGAACCCTACGGACTAAGACTGGGATGCCATTAAAGTTCATGTGCGTGTAAAGGCAGGTGTCCCAATACTTTTGGTCACATAGTGTGTGTAATATAGCACCATTTTAGAGCAATGGCTAACCTGTGTACATTGACATGCATTATAAATCATTAGTGGGAATGGGCCCTGAATGTTTCGTTCTCTGTACTAGCTTACCTAATAAGCCTGGAAATATCTCAGACTAGGGTTGTGACAATATACATTATGTATTAACTTCTATACGTAATCTACGCATTTTGCTGGAGATTGGAGCAAAGCGAACAAAGTATTCTGAGTGCTGAAACAAACACACAACTGTTTATCACAATATGAGTCACACAACCTATATCATTAGTGTAATAAACTGAGTTAGGGGTCTCATGACCGGTATTGCTGGACTCATCCCACAACGATATCCTGAACATGTTGTCTGATACTTGCTGAGTAAGCAGAAAAGTAAAGCGTACGTGCAGTGTACAACCTACAATGGTGGACCATACATAGATGGGACCCCGCAATATCACAATACCATCCCCAGCAAATAATAGTAACCATTCTTTACATTCATGCTATTGTATATGTTGTATATGAATATTCACTGTGTACACTAAAAACAATATACATGACAGATCCAGGGGTGGAATATAAATATGCATTCTGTCAGATATCAACTGGGACTTGCAGTTCCACAAAAGTATTATGAACTATCTATATAGGGGTTTCATCTACCCATATGTATGAATGGTAATAGTCAGCAAATTCTGGTCTCTTGGCTTTTGTAGACTTACCATTGTGTCCACTGCCTGCTGGGACTTGTAGTTCCACAAGCATATCATGAACTGTCTATATATGGGTTTCGTCTATCACTATGTATGAATGACAATTGGTCGCAAATTCTGGTCTCCTGCCTTTTGTTGACCTACGAGAACCAGTGTGTCCTTCTAGTGCCCATTGCCTGCTGGGACTTGTAGTTCCAGAAACATATCAAGAACTATTTATATAGGAGTTTCATCTACCAATATGTAGGAATGGTGATAGCTGACAAATTCTGGTCTCTTGGCTTTTGTTGACCTACGAGAAACAATGTGTCCTTCTAGTGCCCACTGCCTGCTGGGATTTGTAGTTGCACAATTGCAGAACAGCACATTAAACTCAACACAACACTTCAAAAGATACTTTACTCTCTCTTTGTACCTAAATAAGGCGTATGTTCTTCAAAATTTGGTTTCAGTGCAAAGATACAAAGATTTTGGAGGATATCTGTCATTGTACTCTATATACAGTGAACCTATGCCTCTGCATGCAGGGGGTCATAGTTGTAGTTCCACAAAAGTATCATGAACTATCTATATAGAAGTTTCATCTACCCATACATATGAATGGTAATAGCCAGCAAATTTTGGTCTTCTGCCTTTTGTTGACTTACAAGAACCAGTGTGTCCTTCTAGTGTCCACTGCCTGCTGGGATTTGTAGTTCCACAACTGCGGAACAGAACATAAAAACTCAACACCCCGTACTCCCTCTTCATACCAAAAAAGACCAAGTTCTTAAAAATGTATGAAGATTTGGAGGATGTCCGTCACTGTACTCCATGTAAAGTGAACCTATGTCTCTGCATGTAGGCAGTCACAATCCCATAGCACAGCATGTAACTGCTGGGATTTGTAGTTTCACAATTCCTGAACAGCACATTAAAATTCAACACAACATTCCAGAAGACACTTCACTCTCTTCATACCTTTCAAAAGACCAACTGTTTTTTTTGTTTTAACATTTTGGAGGATATCTGGCACTCCACGCATAGTGAACCTATGCCTCTACATGTAGGCAGTCATAGCCACATAGCACCAGTGTTAATTTCATTGACTAAAATATTTTTGTCTACTAAATGAACACTATTTTAGTCGACTAAAATATGACTAAAACTAAAACAATTCAGATGACTAAAATATGACTAAAACTAAAATGACATTTTAGTCAAAAGACTATAACTAAAACTAAATTGAATATATATCACAATGGCTAAAGCTGTGTCTGTAGTGCATGTTCAAACCTTAAAACCATAGATAATAAACATGTTATTAGAGTTTTACTCCAGAAGTATATTATGTTTGGCAGTTCTAAAGAAATAATGCATTACAATTTAAATAAATCCATTTGATTTTAGTTGACTAAAACACTAAAATGTACTGGAGATTTTAGTCGACTAAAATACAACTAAAACAACTTAGATGACTAAAATACGACTAAAACTAAAATGGCTTTTTAGTCAAAAGACTATAGCTAAAACTGAATTGAAATTTGATGTAAAAATGAACACTGCATAGCACAGCATGTAACCACAAAGATCTGATCTGAGCCATTGAATAAAATAATCCAGATATCATGCCATTAACCTCTGCGCTATACCATGTGAACAAACCATTAAGCGCAGGTCGGCTCTCTTGCGCAAACCGCGGTCATTGAACGCCGGTCGCACATGTGAACGCGCGTGCCCGCTGCACTCTCCGTGAGTGTGCCCACGGGTCCGGCGGACTTGATGTCTGCCGGCGACCTGCGATTGCCTGTTACATAGGCAGAATGGAGATCCGCCAATGTAAATACGTCGGATCCCCATTCTGTCAGGGGACATGACACAGATTTACTGATCCCTGTCATCGGGGTTAGTGAGATTTGTCATGCCCCGGCCAGCCCAGCCCCCCACACAGTTAGAACACAGTGAGGGAAAACACTTAACCCCTTGTTTGCCCACCTAGAGTTTAACCCCTTCCCTGCCAGTGACATTTATAGAGTAATCAGTGGCTATTTAAAGCTCTGATCGCTGTATAAATAAAAGTGTCCGATCTGACCGCGGCAATGTTGCAGTCCTGATAGAAATCGCAGATCACCGCCATTACTAGTAAAAAAATAATAATAATAATAATAAAAATGCCATAAATCTATTTCCATAATTTGTAGATGCTATATCTTTTGCACAAGCCAATCAATATAGGCCTATTGCGATTTTTTTTTTTTAACAAAAATATGTAGAAGAATATATATCGGCCTAAACCGAGGAAAAAAAATATTTTTTATATATATTTTTTTTGGATATGTATTATAGCAAAAAGTAAAAAAAAATGTTTTTCTTTTCAAAATTGTCACTCTTTGTTTATAGCGCAAAAAATAAAAACCACAGAGGTGATCAAATACCACCAAAAGAAAGCTCTATTTGTGGGGAAAAAAAGGACGCAAATCTTGTTTGGGTACAACGTCGCATGACTGAGCAATTGTCAGTTAAAACGATGCAGTGCTTAGTCGCAAAATGTGCTCTGGTCCTAACATGGGAAATACTTCCGGGGCTGAAGTGGTTAAAGTTTGTGTTTTTAATCAGAAAAGTGCAAAAAAATAAAAATGATGGATAATACAGAATAATGTTTTGTACATTTTGTAAACATTTGGTGATATTTAATCCATCCCTGATGTGTGTCACTTCCCTAAATATGTGTAAATTGTCGGTGTTATATAAATAGTTGTAATAAATAAAAAAATAATATTTCCTACAAATCTAAGGATTACCATTCAGAAAAACATTACTTTGTGGGTATAGTATTGTGTATATGGAGGTTTTCTATTACTTTGGGTTTTTTTTATATGTTTATATGGACTTGTGTCTTTTTTCAACCTAACTATGTAATTTTTAGACTTTAATGACCGGCTTTGCCCCCAGAACCCACGGAGGTTTTTGTTAGGGGTGCCCCCCCCCTGCAATAAAACCCAATGGGTGAAGTGTAATATTACCTGTGTGGGCTGCATTGTGATCTGCCTTACCTTTATCCATGGGCTCCTGTGTGCTGCATTGTGATCTGCCTTACCTTTATCCATGGGCTCCTGTGTGCTGCATTGTGATCTGCCTTACCTTTATCCATGGGCTCATGTGTGCTGCCTGTCTCCAGGTCATCTATGGAGTGGAGTGCAGGGAAGCTGCACCCAGTCCTTTCCAGCTCTTTGTCACCTCCTTCCATTTCTTGAATGAACTCGATCAGGGAGGAAAGGCGAAGGACCAGAGAGGCGAGGAAGGCTTTGGCTATAAACAATACACTAGTTATTACAACTTGTAGCTCACCTCTTTTTATGAAGCTTCTTCCTTCCCAGCTGTTTTCTCATTTGCTCTCTTGCATGGCAGGGATTCTTCTTGTGGACGCTTTTCCTTGTTTCCCTGATAAATCCGTTTATTTTCCTGAAATCTTCCCCACCGGCCTCCTCTTCCTCTAAGTGATCCCCCCTCTGCTCAGCCAGCACTTTCCACTTCCTCTGCTCCCTGACTTCTGCTGTGTAATGTTTTTCTGCTCATACTTGTCCCTGGATCTCCTCTCCAGCATGGATCAGGGCTGTCCTTACTATGTAGATGGAGATCACTATCATAGTCCAAGGACTTTAACCCCTTTAAAGCTGACACTAAATAATATTCTTATTCTCCGAAAAATCACCCATCCACGTCTTAACCACTTCCTTACCAGGCAAATTCTGGCACTTCGCTGTTATATGTAAAAATCATCATTTTTTTTGCTAGAAAATTAATCAGAACCCCCAAACATTATATATTTTTTTTAGCAGACACCCTAGGGAATAAAATAGCGGTCATTGCAACATTTTATTTCACGCGGTATTTGCGCAGTCATTTTTCAAACACGTTTTTTTTTTTTTTTAAAGTTTCATGCATTAAAAAAGTCAAGTTAGCCCAATTTTTTTGTGAATAATGTGAAAGAGGATGTTACGCCGAGTAAATAGACCTAACATGTCACACTGAAATTGCGCACACTCATGGAATGGCGCCAAACTTCTTTACTTAAAAATCCCCATAGGCAACGCTTTAAAATGTTTTACAGGGTACATGTTTAGAGTTACAGAAGAGGTCTAGTGCGTGAATTATTTCTCTCGCTCTAACGATCATGGCAATACCTCACATGTGTGGTTTGAACGGCGTTTACATATGCGGACGCGACTTACGTATGCGTTCGCTTCTGCGTGCAAGCTCGCAGAGACGCTTTAATTTTTTTTTTATTGTTTATTTTATTTTATTTTTTTTTATTTTTTACACTTTCCCTTAAAAAAAAAAAAAAAACTTGATCGCTTTTATTTCTATTACAAGTAGGGTTGCCACCTCATCCCTTTAAACCCGAACACATATAAATTACACAGGTTGTTCTAAGACTAATTTAATGCAGATGAGGCACCAAGTGAGTTTAATTACCACCTTAATCAGACTCAGAACAACCTGTGTAATTCATATGTGTTTGGGTTTAAAGGGATGAGGTGGCAACCCTAATTGCAAGGAGTCCCTTGTAATAGAAATATTACATGACAGGTACTCTTTTTGGAGAGATGTGGGGTCTATAAGACCCTACATCTCTCCTCCAAGCTGGAAAGCATCAGATCAAAAAAAAAATAACGATCTGATGCTTTCTAGCCGGAAACCCGGCTTAGTTTCTTTTTGCCGGACCGGACGTGATGTCATGACGTCACGCCTGGTCCTCCGAGAGCCATAGAGATGACGGGGGACAATCTGTCCCACAGATTTTGATGGTGCTTCCTTCCGGCCGCAATGGTTCCGTCCTCCGACTCACCGATCACTCAGGTGAGTCGGTAAAGGCACCGGATGGCGGCGGGAGGGGGAGGACGTCCACTCTCGCTGCCTGTAAGAATGATCAAGCGGCTGGGCAGCCACTATGATCGTTCTTATGGTGAAGGGAATCGCCAGCTGAAGAGAATGCAGCTGCAGGCATCTCTGAGATATCAATAGACAAACACAAGGACGTCATTTTACTATAGGCCGGTAGGGAAGTGGTGACCCTGTAACCTATTTTTCATGAAATTGTGTTTTTCTGCCTCCTTGTAACATCCTCCATGAGCTCCTGAACCTTTATATTACCCCTCACTTCTGTTTGTTTGGAACACGCAGTAGACCAGAGGTGTAACTAGAACCGTCGGGGCCCTGGTGCAAGAAACCATGAAGGGCCCCTCTGACCCTCAGCTGGGGCCCTTCCCTCTGAGCCCGTGGCCCTTCCCACTGATCAGGCACAGGGACATGGCACAGGGTTACAATTCACATACCAGTCTGGCTCATACATGCTCCCGTAATGCTATCACTGTCCAGGGGGACACCCCCTCCAATGCTCCCTCGCACCATGCTGCGTACTATGGATTTCAGCACAGGGGAGTCGCATGGGCCCCTGGCCACATTTGAGACCCCTATCGGTACGCCCCTGCAGTAGACATTAGTTGCGGTCATGTGCATTCTCTATGCATACTACATATCTTATAGTTCATAGTCCATCTCGGGAGTGAGCAAGAGAGGGTGGCTACATTCCTACATAGAGTGGGACCATGGAGAACGAACGTAGCCGCCCTCTAACAGGAAGTTGGATGACATCAGAAAAAAACAAAGGAATCTGGGGGAGGCTGAAAGCAATAGACGGTACTTTTTTGAGGTAAAGTGAAAAAAAAAAGCCTATGGCTGACCATACATTATACAAGCTACCTTTAGATTTACCAAAACCATATAATGAGGTCAAACTTAAACACTTTCAATTTGTATGCAATCAGGCAGGCCCTTGCACTACACTACATTACCAAAAGTATTGGGATGCCTGCTTTTACATGGACTTTAATGGCATCCCAGTCTTAGTCCGTAAGGTTCATTATTGAGTTGGCCCACCCTTTGCAGATATAACAGCTTCAACTCTTCTGGGAAAGCTATCCACAAGGTTTAGGAGTGTCTATGGGAATGTTTGACCATTCTTCCAGAAGAGCATTTGTGAGGTCAGGCACTGATGTGGAGGAGAAGGCCTGGCTCACAGTCCCTGCTCTAATTCATTCCAAAGGTGTTCTATCAGGTTAAGGTCAGGACTCTGTGCAGGCCAGTCAAGTTCCTCCACCCCACACTTGTCCAATCATTTGGTGGAGGGGGGGTTATGGTGTGGGGTTGTTTTTCAGGGGTTGGGCTTGGCTCCTAAGTTCCAGTGAAGGAAAATCTTAAACTGCATTCACACAGGGACGACCCGACTGCAGCGTGACTTTGCTAGGCATTTTCAGCGCGACATTCAAGGCGACTTCAAGCGATTTACAACACAACTTATGCCAGGTGACTTTGCCTGTGGCCAATCAGAGAAGGGAGGGGGCTGCCCCAAATAAATTATATTCTTTTACACTGTAAAATCGCTTGCATTAAGATTGGGATCCAACTTGGAGGCGACTTCTATTGAATTCTATGGGCAGATGTTGAATAGAAGTCGCCTCAAGTGGTACAGGAACCTTTTTTGAAGTCGGAGCGACTCAGTAGTGTACATTAAGACAGCTCTCATTAACCTCAATGGGATTTCACTTGTCAAGCGACTTGAGGCGACTCAAGTCCGAGAGCAAGTCGCCCCTGTGTGAATGGGCACTAAAGGCGTCTGCATACCAAGACATTTTGGACAATTTCATTCTCCCAACTTTGTGGGAACAGTTTGGGGATGGCCCCTTCCTGTTCCAACATGGCTGCGCACAAAGCAAGGTCCATAAAGACATGGATAAGTGAGCTTGGGGGTGGAGAACTTGACTGACCTGTGTCCTCTTTATCCACAATTGCAACTCAAAAGCCTGACAGATTCGCAGGCTAGGGATGCCACTGCCTGTAACCTGGGCACATGACTCAGCCCAGACCAGGGACAGACCATTCGAGCAGCAGAGGACCATTAGCACACCTGCCACTGTTGAGACAAATAGCTGTAAATAAGTACACTGCAGTATGACTGTGTTGGGTATCAGAAGCTCCTTTCTGTCCCCCCCCCCTCCATGCAGGGTCTCTGTTATCTCTGACTCAACCCCCCCCCCCCCAATCACCAGTGCCGTGTGTTGAGAGAACCAGTAGGAGGAGGTCACTGTAGCTATTGTTGGGCTGGCTGCTTCTCACACCAAACAACATGCAGGGAGGAGGTGAGCTGAGTAGAGTTGAGCGAACCCGTGCATGTTCAGGTTCGGTGGGTTCGGCCGAACTCCCGGAAAAAGTCCGGGTTCGGTACCGAACTTGACACAAACTTTACCCCGAACCCCATTGAAGTCAATGGGGACCTGAACTTTTCAGCACAAAAATGGCTGTAAAAAAGTCCTGGAAAGTGCTAGAGGGCTGCAAAATGATTTTAGAACAATAATCTGTCCCTTACAGCAACAGCAGGAACCTGACCCTATAGAACTAGAAGATGAGTTTAGAACAATAATCTGTCCCTCTAAGCAGTAGACTCTACCTAGTCCAGTCAGATGGTTCTGTAATGCAGGATGAGATCTGCAATCTGTCCCTAAAAGCAGTAGTAGTAGTAATCTCTACCTATCTATCTATCTGCAATCTGTCCCTCACAGCACCGGCAGCATCCTCTCCCTACACTACCCAGAGAGCATGTGACATGCAGCACTAAGTGACTCCAGCTTATAAAGAGGCTGGGTCACATGATGCACTGGCCAATCACAGCCATGCCATTAGTAGGCATGGCTGTGATGGCTTCTAAGGGCAAACCAGTGAAACGCTTGTTGATTGGCTGCCCTGCAGCTATTCAACATGCGTGATCAAAGACCCGAACCCAGAACTCGAACCCAAACTTTTTTTCAAATGTCCGGGTTCGGGTCCGAGTCATGGACACCCCAAAGCTCGGTACGGACCCGAACTTTACAGTTCAGGTTCTAGAGCTGAGTTTTTTCAGAGAAAAGTCTCCTTGAGTAGAAAGCTGCAAAGTTTCAGGAAGATTTGTTTTTCAGGAAATGCAGTGAAGGGTTAAGGTGACAGGAGAATTGGAGGAGATAGAGGGTGGGGTGGGGGAGTCCGCAGCCTGATCACTGCTGCCAGATAACTCCCAAGCAGCACACATGTCTGTCTATACAAACATCCCCCAATCACTCAGACTAGATAATGTGAAAGAAATGTATGACCATTCAATGTAACCCTATGTTTATGTGATGAGTTTACACCTCTGATTGTACAGACTCAGAGCTTGGATAACACAGGGTTATATGAATGGTCATACATTACCTTCACATCATCTGGACATACAGAGTGCTAGGAGCTGGCTTACAGTATATAGATATGTACTTACATCTTATACCACATTGTTTTCATTGAGTAGTACTGTTGTATAATGTATTGTTGTATATATTAGTGGATGAGCACAAGAGCTTTTTTGATTATAGACATCTGACCAGGTCTCAGCCCCCAACTCCCCCCAGCTTGCTTCACCCCCAGACCACATCCAATTGACGGACATCACTCAGAGCTGCTTTCTACCCCCCAGCTGAGGGACATCATTCCATAGTCACTTTCCTTCCCTTATCTCACCCTCTGCACTCTTCTCCTGCAGATTTAGCTATAAAGGGAAAATCTCTGGATTCAGATGTAAAAGGAAACTGCAGAATAAGAATCATATGTAAGACCCCTTTCACACCAAGGCGTTTTTCAGGCGCTTTTGCACTAAAAATAGCGACTAACAAGCGCCTGAAAAACTCCCCCCAATACACCCCAGTGTGAAAGCCGAGTGCTTTCACACTGGGGCGGTGCGTTTGCGAGACAGTAAAAAAAGTCCTGCAAGCCGCATCTTTGCAGCGGTGTGGGAGCGGTGTATTTACTGCTCCTATACCGCTGCTGCCCATTGAAAACAATGGGGCAGTGCTCGCGAAGCACTGAACACCGCTTCGGGAGCGCCGCAAACTGGCACTTTTAGCCCCTGTTTAACACCTTGTGGGGGGATTAAAAGCACACTGCCGCCACCCGAATAGCGGCGCCATAGCACCGCTATAACGAGCGGTAAAGTGCTGAAAATTAGCGGTGTTTTACCGCTAGCGCTAGTGTGGCCCCGATGTGAAAGGAGCCTAAAGGGGAACAACCCCTGTGCATTCAGATATAAAGGGGAACTCTGTGGATTCAGATCTAAAGGGGAACTCTGTTGACTCTGATGTAAAGGGGGACTCTTGTGATTAACTACATATGAATAGAAATATTATTTAATCAGAAAAATATATGTATAATGTATACTACATAAAAAATTACTGTGCATTGCTTTGTACAGAGGTAATGAATTTAATGTACTACAAAAAAATAAAATATTGGAGTGCGCAGCGCTCGGGTTTGGCTTGACGAAAAGTTGGCAACTCTATCGCTGGCTATCGTGTCAAATGTGCCTTAGATACACAAGTACTACCCAGTTGTGGGGATCCTAAACTGTTGCCAAGATTGTCCAAGTTGCAAAAGATTGTCATGAGAGAAATGGCCGAGGAGTATGGCTACTTGTACCCATATGTGCCAGAAAGTTTGGAAGCTGAAATTCAATGTAAATGGGCACAGTGGGTTGATGCTGCTATTCGGGATTACCTGAAACTTCCTGTTCATTGTGATAGAAAGAAGTTGTCTAGGAAAGTAAATGCTGGAAAGTAAACAAATGTTCTACAAACGTGGGACTACAGTAGCAATATCTACTGAGATTGTGTTGTTATTCGCAGGCCCAGTCAAGCAGATGTGCAACACTATATTACTACTATCGGACCGTCTGGAAAGCCTGTTCAATAACCTGATCCTCGTTACTATTGGTAACGTCATCTAACTATTGAAAGTTTGTGTCAAGTCAGCGTGGAACACAGAGATGTGCTCAGTTTGGCTGTGTCAGTTCCACAGGAAGCTGCTCTGCATTTGAAAATGTTGATGTGGGGACACTCCTGCCTGTGCTGTTTGCTGCTGGACTGTGCTCCTGATACCAGCAGTTACAGGGGTTGTCCCAAAAGTGACATGCTGGCCTGTTGCCCTGGAATTGCCAGTATGCCTCAGTCTGAAAAGTGTAAGGCTGATCTGCTTCCCAGATTGTCAGCATGTCTTGTTTCTTCACATTTGAGGAAAAGTGATCTCAGTCCCCGGCTGTGTTAAAGAAAGGCTGAGATATGTTCAAAGTGCAAGGGGACTTTGTTGCTCCAGAAGATGGAAAAGTTCTTCATGATTACAGTCCCTTGCATGTTTGTGTGGCTAAAAGTGCTTGTTTGAAAGTACCCGTGGCATGTACACCGTTCCAGTGTTTGTCCCTGAGAAGAAGGGAATTTGCTGAAAAGTTTGCTGACCATGTGTTTCAAGGAAAGTGCCTATTGGACTTTGGAGCTCCAAGGACAATGGGATATTTTGTTATTTAGTTAGGTAGTCTGTGCAGTGACAAAGGGGCAAGTCTTTACATCCACTCCGGATTCCATGGACTTAAATGTAAATGTGTGGACTCTTTTCCTAGAACTGACCACTAGATGGAGTGAAGTACTAAGTTCTTGCTTCAACATATTTCAGTATAGGTTGCTAAGTGAATTTGATTTTCAAATATGCTAAAATGTATGGGAAAAGGTGTCACTCTTGTTCGAGTGGGGCCCATTTTCATCTGTAAATATGTCTAGGTGTAGTTATTTGATAGAGGTGTACATATAGGCTAACATATGTTACTGTGTTTACTTTGCACCCTTTTGTTGCTCTCTGCTGAGGGTAAACAAAAGTCCCATCAATGTATATAATGGTTTATTCTGCACGAGTATTGCTATAATAATAGGTTATAATATAGTGTGTATCCAAAATGTTATATTTTCTACAATGCATGCTTTAGTTTCTTTCAGGTGTTCCTGCACCCCTTGCGTCTGTCTTCAATTTGCATAACAATGCTCATTTTCTACTACTTATCGTGTAAATATTAGATAGATACATAGTTAGGATATAAGGTTCTTGCTTCATGCATTTTTCACGTACTCTCGGGTGGTACGCCACACATAGATTGTAAATAGTGTCCCCGATTAATCTGTCCTTGTGTGAAATGCCATTTGTAATTGAAGCCATTCTCACCTGTTTTCGTGTGGAATGCCACACTTATTTGTTACTACAGTTCATTCTTCCCTGTTACCCCTTCCTATCCACTTTTTGCCAGGACATCGACTCTCAGAATTGAGAGTGTATTTTTTTTTTTTTGTTTCAAACTCTGGGACGTAGTTTCCTTGACAGGGAGATTGTAGCACCCTTGTCCTAAACAGAACTGTTAGCAAATTTAGTTGTGCTGGGTGGTAACTAGCCTGGCTAGTTTGTAGTTGGGTCAAATGGTTTTCTCCTATTCTGAATGGAACTGTGATTCTCTCTTTTGTCAATAGGTGGTACAGTTGCCTTTGGCATTAGTAAGACAGATCACTCAGGTTATGAGTGAATATGCTTCCTCAGCCAATCAGCAGGAGTTTCTTTGGCCGTTGAGGCTGCTGGGATAGTCTATTTATTTGGAGAGTCAGGTGATCGGGGTTCTTTCCACCTGGGCGGCTGCCTAGGTGGATGTGTGTGAATAGCTCCTGGCTGCTAGGCCTGAAGCCTGAGGCCTATCCGGGAGCTCCTGGCTGCTAGGTCTGCCTGAGGCTTATCCAGGAATCCAAGCAACAAGAGAGGGTTAGGCCTGAAGCCTGAGGCTGAATCACCTGTACAGAGGCTCAGCACGAGGGGAGCCTGATCATTGTCGGGGGTAAAGGAGAAGCAGTTGCCACAAAGGGATGACAACAACTGTTACTGGAGGCAAGTGAAGAAGGGATGAAGTTCTGAAGGAGTACCAGAGCAGAGGCTTTACTAGCCGGGGACGGTGAAGTAAGTGGGAAAGCTTCAGTAGAGACTCATCCAGGAATACAGCGGGTAGCTGTGAATAAAGCTTGGAGTACAGCTGGTAGCTGTAAGTAAAGCTTGAAGATAAGTACAGCGGTTAGCTGTGAGTCAAGCCAGAGGGATCCAGCGGTTAGCTGTGAGTCCAGGAACCCAGAGAGTAGCGTGGGTGCAGCTTGAAGAATACAGCAGGTAGCTGAGAGTCCAAGAAGTCTAGTGAGAGACTGTCAGATAAGTTTGAAGACCTACAGTGGGATACTGTGAGTGAAGTGTTGCTATAGGAGACAGCAGTTGCTACAAAATACAGATTGCTGCATTCAGCTAAAAGGCCCTCTTATGTATCGCTGTCTGCCGAGTTCTATGTTTGTCTGCCAGTTTGCTATTGCATTTGCTTAAGGGTGTCCTGTGCCCTAACCATCTCTCCCCTGTTCCTGTTAAGAGAAATAAAACTCTCTTTGTTCATTTTTAAAAGTGACTGGCGCCCATCATTCCATCTTGCACTACACCCACCATGCCTAGTAACCTGCATTCTGAGGAGGAATTCTGAGCTCTCCCTGACACTGGAGGTCACCATCAGGCTCCTGGAGGTCAGGGAGATGGCTACAGGGTGAAAAAGAGGCACATTTGTATAATCAGAGAAATAAGGCATCCCGCTATTTGAGTGGATTTCGTGGCTGCCCATTGGTTAAAGGTGTTTGCAGTTCCAAAAGATATGAATAAAGGAACCACGGTTAGGGCAGCCACGAAAGCAACCTGGGGACACAGAGGGATAAATAGAATGGATCTTTACTGGTGTCATATATACCATCTAGTGTGCAGTTTAATAGCTATTTCTCAGACTGAGATTGAACGGGTACTCTTTAGCAGGTTACTGAGCATATCTTCCCATTCAGGAGGTGTAAAGATAACACCTGACTCTGCTTCCCATTCGGTCATCGGTTAGGTTTTAGTCTAACTATTCTTAAAATAATTGTAAACCTCACCTTGTACAACAACCTATTCAATTTAAAATAGAAATGAAAGGCAAAACATTTGTGTATACATATAAAAACATTATAAATACCTTATTTTTCATTTTTTATAAGAAATCACATTCCCTCTGTTCTCGGCTGCATTAGACTCAGGGGAGGAGAAACCGCAGGACACTGAACTTCCCAGTGAAAGGCTGTGTAGGGGAGGCATGTCAGGACAAGTATGATTATTGGAGGAGAGCAGGCTGAGTTCCCAGCACAGCTAGAGAACTGACTACAGTGCATTCTCCTGCTTAGTGTGGTCAGTGTTTAATAGGAAAGCAGAGGGACTGGCAGAAACACCATTCATTTCACACAAAGCAAGCAATACAATGAGAACAGGATACTTTTTCATACAAGTACATGGTATAGCAGGCACATAAGGAATATGATATCACATACTTGTTCCCTCCCCCTATCCTGCCTAACCTGTATAAAAAAAGATGTGTGTACTTATGTATTATAAAATCTGCTCTGATCCGGTTATGTGATTCTGCAACTATGGCTCAGAGCATATTCGGCAACAGCTGGGAATGCTGGGAGCCATGACTTCATTCATAGGTTTCCATACCCCAGCAGTTGTCGGCACCCCCTCCTTTCCCCTGCAGCAGCAGCTCACTGACACAGGGAAGCCAGAGCTGGGGGGATCACATGACTGCGACTGCGTAGGCAGGTGGTAGGTCCTTTTTAGTGATACCACTCCCCTGGGGATGTAATAAGTGGAGTTATGTCCCTTTTATATTCATCTATGGGTGGCAGAAGGGAGCATGTGAATAGATCACCACTGGCCAACATCATGTAGGTCTGTGATCTGTGTCAGAGAGAGATATCATATGGGGTGGACTGTCGGGAGAGCTAAAGATTAGGATCCATGTAGAGGAGAAGGAGCAGAGAGCCGCTATCCATGACCTTCACCCCGCAGTTCTGTAGCTTGGAATTGAGAAGCCTACTGGGCCTGGCTTTGAGAGACACCATGTTTAAGAACCCACCACTGGGGGACTCACGGGAGATTACTGGGAAAGATGGCTGGACACTTGTTCTGTGTTTATGGCACTGAAGTGTTCCATACTGTGACTATTGTGGAGGACGAAGATGTAAATTGTTGTGCCAAGAATGTTTTACAGTAAAGGGATATGCAATTAGCGGACCTCCAGCTGTTGCAAAACTACAAGTCCCATCATGCCTCTGCCTCTGGGTGTCATGCTTTTGGCTGTAAGAGTCTTGCTATGCCTTGTAGTTCTGCAACATCTGGAGGTCCGCTAATTGCATATCCCTGCGGTAAAGCATTGAGATGCACTATGTGTGTTATTCCAGAGGAGGGCCTTAGGCTGGGAGACTTGAGTCCTATGGTAAAGGTGGGCCTCTGGCCAGGAGTATTGGTGACACAATATGGCGGAGTTTCTCCAACATGACAGGTATGTGGTGTCCCATCTGGAGAAGAAGCAAAGTGGGACATGGGCCAGCTTGGCTGGCACTACTGTACAACCCAGGTCCCTTACACCCAGACTGGAGTGGATTAAAAATAGTTAAAGGCACACATCTTTTTAATGCCTTCCCACCACTGCCTCCCAGCCCTTAAAGTGTGCAAGTATGCATTGGGAGCTTTCCGTGACACGTTAGTTACTGTGATGAACACTTTACATATAGACACGTATATGCGGCTGCTTGGCATGAAGAGGTTAAACAGATTAGACAGGATAGATTTAGTGTCCCTTTCAATTCAAAAGGTTAAAAACAAAAAGAATCAGATAACTTGGAGTTAATTCACCAAAGAAATTATTGCCATGATGTTTCAGTTCAAATCTGAACTCCAACCGAAAAAAAATAAAAATCCCCATATGTTAGCGTCCACCACACTCATCTCCTCCATAAAGTAAGGGTAACTATTCTATATTCGATGCTCAGTCTGCGAACTGAACGGAAATAATGTAATGAATTCCCTCATCCACACTATGCAACATGGATGGATGAATCTCCCATTGTAGCTTTTGTATTTTTGATAACTGGCACAAGCAGCAGTCAGAACACCCAAACAGGGGCTGCATCTGATTGGATACAGCTGTTATTATGCTGTCCATTTTCCACATGGCTTGTTTTTTTTCATTAGGAAGTTTCCCCCCCCCCCCAAGCAAATTGTGGCCCCTTCATCTGGAACTAGCCAAAATCTGAACAGCTTAAAGTATAATTTCACCTTTAGTAACATGCCTTTATCAACACTGAGGACCATAGATGCAATGGTTGGCCAAGGAAATTGAATGCAGCAGATGAAAGACACATGCTTACTTCCCTTCAACACTGGAAGATGTCCAGCAGTGCCATCAGCACAGAACTGTTGGAAACTAGTGGCACCCAGGTACACCCATCTCCTGTCTGGAGAAGTCTGGCCAGAAGTGGTCTTCCTGGAAGAATTGTGGCCAAAAATCCATACCTCTGACATGGAAACAAGGCTAAGCGACTCAATTATGAGCAAAAACATAGGAACTGGTGTGCAGAAAAATGTCAGCAGGTGCCCTGGACTGATGATTCAAAATTTGAAATATTTGGCTGTAGCAGGAGGTAGTTTGTTCACCGAAGGGCTGGAGAGCGGTACAATAATGAGTATCCGCAAGCAGTAGTGAAGCATGGTGGAGGTTTCTTGCAACTTTGGGGCTGCATTTCTGCAAATGGAGTTGGAGATTTGGTCCGGATCAATGGTGTCCTCAATGCTGAGAAATACAGGCAGATATTTATCCATCATGCCATACCATCAGAGAGATGTGTGATTAGCCCTGAATTTATTCTGCAGCAGGACAACGACCCCAAACATACAGCCAATGTCATTAAGAACTGTCTACAGCGTAAAGAAGAACAAGGAGTCCTGGAAATGATGGTTTGGCCCCCACAAAGCCCCGATCTCACCATCATGGAGTCTGTCTGGGATTGCATGAACAGACAGAGGGATATGAGGCAGCCAACATTCACAGAAGATCTATGATAGGTTCTCTAAGATGTTTGGAACAACCTACCTGCTGCGTTCCTTCAAAAGTGGTGTGTAAGTGTACCTAGAAGAATTGATGCTAGTTTGAAGGCAAAGGGTGATCACACCAAATATTGATTTGATTTGGATTTCTCATCTGTTTATTTTGCTTTCCATTTTGATATTTAATAAAAAATAAACTATTAACACTTCTATTTGGGAAAGCATTCTTAATTTACAGTATTTTTTGCACCTGGCTAAAATGTTTGCACAGTACTGTACCGTATATATAAAATGTTTGCACAGTACAGTACTGTATATATAACGGAAAATTGTTATCAAATACTTACCGTAATTTTCCTTTCCTGGCTCTGCCCCATGGCAGCACACCTCGGGTCAACCCCGCCCCCTTGACCCCGTATAGGACATCCCTTTAACAGAGCATAAAAGGACAGCAGTACCTGGAGACGGTGTTCTGTAATTAGCTTGCGACGGACCCGGGTGGGAATGTGCTGCCATGGGGCAGAGC
>BLSH010000624.1:432916-443332 GCA_018402905.1 Glandirana rugosa
TGACACGTTTGTAAAATATATATGCCATGTCATGACACGTTTGTAAAATATATATGTCATGTCATGACACGTTTGTAAAATATATATATACCGTATATATAAAATGTTTGCACAGTACTGTACCATATATATATAAAATGTTTGCACAGTACTGTACTGTATATATAAAATGTTTGCACAGTACTGTACCGTATATATAAAATGTTTGCACAGTACTGTACTGTGTATATATAAAATGTTTGCACAGTACTGTATATATAAAATGTTCGCACAGTACTGTACTGTATATATAAAATGTTTGCACAGTACTGTACCGTATATATAAAATGTTTGCACAGTACTGTACCGTATATATAAAATGTTTGCACAGTACTGTACTGTATATATAAAATGTTTGCACAGTACTGTACTGTATATATAAAATGTTTGCACTGTACTGTATATATAAAATGTTTGGGAGGTTTATGCAATCTTCAGGGCTAAAATGATTTTTTAAACATGCGTGTGTAGCGCTCATCCCCAAAAGGGCTGCTGTTTTGTCCCAGGTTCCTTTCCCAGATTAGTGTGAAAGCAGCAAGGCACACAGCAACAGTCACTCCTCTGGCTCAATACATCATTTTTTAAATTTTTAAAAATTTTATTGATTAATATAGATTAATATAGATAGATTGATTGGATAAAGCTTAGGGAGCTGTGGGAGACTCCATGAACGCTGAGCAATGAATTGAGGAAACTCTTCTCAGAAGAGTCTCTCCAACAAATATCCCATAAAATGAACGGCACTTGCACACCTTCAGCAATGCCCCATTCCAGGCAAGCGCTAGTAAAGATATGCTAGGGATATCAGCAGGAAGACATTAGGATCTTCATTTTAGGTCTGTACTCACAATGTCCCTGGATACTTGAATGCCTCCCTCCAGTGTCAGAGCTGCACAATTAATCGTATTAAAATCGCGATCTCTATTCACCCCCCCCCTGCGATCTCCATCACGCATTACCGCGATTTCCAGTGCAGTTAATGGAGTCCAACTTGTGGGGGGACTCAGCGCGACATGACTGTAATAGAAGTCAATGCGAGTTGCCTGAAGTCTCCCCAGGAATAGTCAGAGTGACTTGAGTCTCTCCTATCTGGGCAGACTGCCAAGTCTGAGGTCATTGTTGATAAAAGAAGTAAAAACATACTATGTTTCAAATGATCAAAGGGTTGAACTCCCTTGTATAGAAGAGTTTAGTTTAACCATTCAAAGACTAAATCTTTTCTGACATTTGTTACAAGTAAAAATCCAGTATTTTCTGCTAGAAAATGACAGAACCCGCAAACATTATATATATATTTTTTTAGCAGAGACCCTAGAGAATAAGATGGTGGTTGTTGCAATATTTTAAGTCACACTGTATTTGTGCAGTGGTCTTTCAAAAGCAATTTTTGGGGAAAATCTACATTTCAAAAAAAAAAAAAAACGAAACAGTGCTGTTAGCCCAATTTTTTTGTATATGTAAGATGTTACGCCGCGAGAATCGTGATCTTTATTCTAAGCAAAAAAAATTGTGATTCTCATTTTGGCCAGAATTGTGCAGCTCTAGCGTCAGACAGACAATTCCTCCATGAGTCTCCTGGACCGGATCCCCAGTGCTTAGCTTCATGGCTTTTACCAGTACAGGCACCCCAGGACCTCAATGAGCAAAAGAATTTTCAGCTGGGCTGCCAAGAAGGGCAGCAGCCCTTCAGGCTAGGAACTTCTCCTTCTTGACAAGAACCGGGCTGCCTCAGACCCAAGAATATGTTTGCACTCTGCAGCCATCTACTTGGGCACCCTCCCCCAAGGATTGGCTGAGACCTCATGAATATTCAGGCTGCTAGTTTGCATCCTCCCAACCGACTATATTCTGGAATCCTCCAGAAGACAGAGGAGAGCAATCAAACCCGTAGCCTGCAGATCGCAGAACAGTCCAAAGCAATCACACACTGCTCAACTGATTACAGGAGAGCCACCAGAACAAATTTTATCTGACCTAAATAGCAACCTATCAGGAGGGTACTGCAAAAAAAAAAAACATGCAAAAGTGGCTGTGGCAGTGAAAGGGTTAAATTGTCGCCTATAGAGAATTTAGGATACAAAAGTTTGTCAATGCTTCACGGGTACATGCAAGCTTAAGGCTTAACATGTTGGATATCCATTTACTCTGCACAACCTCGTCTTTTATATTTTACCCAAAAATGTTTGCGCCTGATAAACCATTGCGCTGATATGGTGTGTTATAAAAAAACTGCCACCATGACGGCATGACCATCCTATTCTCCAGGGTGTCTGCATTAAGTAACCCTCAGGCCTAAAATTAATTTTTTAAAAGTATGCAAAAACAGCTCTGGCGGCAAAAGGGTTAAAGAGACCCTATCATCAACTTAAATGATTGCAGATATAAGCACAGAAAAATCAAGTGATTTCAATGCTTACTTGTAGCGTTTTTCTTTTCCATAAATTCTCCTGCAATGTGCCTTTGAAGAGGCTGGAAAATTTGACGACTCCATGAAGAGTCAATTCCCTAGCACAACCCCCTCTCTTTTTGCACATCATAGCCCTCTCCTCTTCTAGGAGAGTTTAATTATTGCTGCGCTGGCCCAGCTCCTCACCTCCCTATATAATGGTTTATGTAGCCGTTAGAGATGGAGTGAAGGGGAATATTTCAGTGACAGCTCTGAGTTGGCTGATGGTGGAGATGGTGGAACCCAGCCGCAGTCTCAGGGCCTTAAGATGTCTACACAAAGGAGGCTTTTGCAGGTAAATAACATGAATAAAATACTGTATATTTAAATGTACTTATAGGAGGATTTGTGTTGAAATTAATGGTTTGGTGACAGTTTCTGGAAAAACTACTTAAAGCGGAGTTCCACCCAAAAGTGCTGGTTGGATTCCTCGCCCCCTCAGGTGTCACATTTGGCACCTTTCGGGGGGAGGGGGAAGAAGACACCTGTCTTTAGACAGGTGTCCTTTACCACACATCCGGGAGCTCGGGCCGCAGCCGCGGCCACTGGCGTCAGCAGCCCGCCTCCCTCCTCCCTGCTCGCTCTACCGGCCGCCTGACCAATAGCAGAGCACAGCAGAGCCTCGCGCATGCGCAGTAAGGTTCCTGGCATGAAGCTGTAATGCTACACTGCCGGGTTCCCTTACCCGCAATGGACGTGGCTGCACCTGACCCCCGATCCGAAGATCAGCTGAGGTGCCGACATCGCTGGGCTCCAGGACAGGTAAGTGTCCTATTATTAAAAGTCAGCAGCTACTGTATGTGTACAGGATGTGTAGCTGCTGACTTTTAATTTTTTTTAGTATTAGGCGGACCTCCACTTTAACACATGCCTGTCCTCTTGTACATATAGATTTACAAAATATACACAGAACACCCAGAAACAGGGTTTTTACACAGCAGTGTTGTTCCTTCAGGCAGAAGGGAATGTCTTCCTTCTTAATGGAATGTCCAATTTAGATAACTGTTGTGTAATGTCAGGAGGATCTGCACATGCTTTTCATTATCGTACAATGAACGGACTTCTGAAGGCGCAATGTCCTGATAAAGTTAAGGGCTCCCCCTAGTGTACTTTAGTATAAAGTACATCAGCTCAAACCGCAACTAAGTTAAAGTGGTATTAAACCCAAAAGCAAACATTTTACATATTGCAGTTTACCAATTCTTCGATGTGATGGCTGCATTAGTTTTATTTTTTAGGCTTTCTTTTTTTTCACCCTTGATCCTACCATTATGTCTGTTGTTTTTCAAAAGAACAAGCTGTCCTGCAGATGTAGCAATCAGAGGGTTGAGAAACGATATACCACTGACAGGGGTGCTTACAATGATCAGATTTTATTTACGTAAAACCTTTATCCCAACAGGAGCAAAACTGTTGTTGTAACAGTTTTTAAAGTTTTGGAGTTTGGCCTCAATTTGTGGGAGTATTTATATCTGCTAGTAGATCTAACGCTCCCCTCCCCCCAGACTGACAATGCTGCTGTTCCAAGGTGTCCCCTGTGCTCCTTCATCCAGAGTGGGGGCACTCTAATATGGGAGGTCTGTTACTGGCCAGATCACCAGCTGAAAACAGAGAAAAAAAGCCTAAAAAGAAAACGAATACAGCCACCACATCTAATGATTGGTAAGCTGCATTATATTACATTTTTTGGTTCTGAGTCTAATACTGCTTTAATTCTTATTAAAGTGGATGTAAACCCACCACCCACCCAGTATAAACTAATGGCACAGTATTAATGTATATATACACATGCAAGCCTCCTGCATGTATCCCTACCTTGCAAATGTCACTGCTTTCAGCAGTAGCAAACTTGCAAAACACTGGAATAAGTGGGTGTCTCTTTGGTGAAGCTTGGTGGGTGGAGTTGTGATGTCACAAGACTCTCCACCCACCTCTATACTGAGAGTTGGAGGATGGGAGGGGGGAGTGTGAAGCTCTGTAAGCTCTGTGATAAGCACGTCTCCTATTTCTCCCTTAGTTGGTCTTTCTCTTACTGAAAAAAAGATAAGAGCATTGCTCAGCACTGGATTAACTCTTCCTGGCAAGTCTGGGCACAGATGACATGACATCCTCTCCTGTACAAGGTAGAAGTGCCAGTAAAAATGTCTTTTTTGGGTTTACATCCACTTTAACCACTTCAGTCCGGCTTCTGTCCAAGGGGCACGACTGAAAAAGTTCTGCCGGCCGGCACCCGCTCGCTGACCTGTGTGTTCTGGCAGGGGGCAGCCCCCCAGTCAGAACACAATAGCTCAGTGGGGAGATTGCTGTACTAACATCAGATTGTTAGTACAGGATCTCCATCCAAGCTCTTTTTTTTCAGCCTGCTGGGTTTAATGAAAAAAAAAAACAGATAGTGTATACCAGGCATCATGGTCTGCTAAATATACTATTGGAAGGGTTTTCTTTAATATGTTTGATAAGTGCAAAAAGTACCAGACATTGGATTGTTGTTCTCTGTGCACAAGGAGGGTTTGTGGAGATGAGAAGAGACAAGATAAGGAGATGTCTGTGTTCTTTGTAATTCATCAGAAATGAAGTGGGCAGGGCTGACACCACATGCTTAGGTAGTCAGAGCTGTGTTGTCATATCAAAGAAGGTAGGTATGGCCAATCCATAGTGACTGTATATTTTTGTATTTGCAGCATTTTTAGTGCCTCGTGCACACGGGTGGTCTGGACTATCAACATTACACCCTGGTGTTTTGGGGTGCCCAGGAAACACAGGTGCAGCGTCCAGCCCTACTGTCAAAATCTATGACAGGCTGGAAAAGGTGTTGGCTGGACTCTGTACCAAGCGCTATGGGGAACTGGTTTAGGAATTCCTGCATTCGGGGTATATGACTCCAAACACATACAGCCCTATATACGAATCTTGCTTGGTACAGTGTCCAGCTGTCATGTATTTTAATTTGTCATAGATTTTGACATTGATAATTGTGCATTTATTAGAGGTGTATTATATACTTCTTTTTTATGGTTATCTTGCCTTGACATCCGCTTTCACTTAGGGCCGGTTCAAATGGGCGATCCGACTTCAGGGGCGACTTTGTAAGGCGTTTTGAACGTGACTTCAACGTGACTTTGGGCGACTTAGAACACGACCTCCATGCCAGGCGACTTTGCCTGTGGCCAATCAGAGAAGGGAAGGAGGGGGCTGCCTGGGTAATTCACTGGGTAAATTATTTTCTTTTTCCTGTAAAGTCGCTTCAATATAAATGAGGAATCAGACTTGGAGGCGACTTCCATTAAATTCTATAGGCACAAGTCGGATAGAAGTCGCCTTGAAGTAGTACAGGAACCCTTTCTAAAGTCGGAGTGACTTCAGTAGCGCTAATTAAGACCGCTCTCATTCATTTCAATGGGATTTCTGATGTCAAGCGACTTGGGGTGCAAGTCTCCTATGTGTGAACCGCCCTTACAGATAAATAAGAGACAATTCTAAAAAAAATAACCTAAAACATTCTTTTTTGGAGACCAATTTTATTGAAACATGTTTTTGAAACAGCAATATCAGATCTCTGCTGATAAAGTGCATAGTAAACAATACAAAAATACATTTTGTTGAACTCTTCAACATACAGTCAATTTATAGACATTTTCCTTGGAGTGTTTCTAAAACTTTCACAAATATTCTGTAAAATACAGTTATCTAGAGCATATACATTTTTAAAAGCGACGTCGTACATAAATAAAATAACAGAACGTCGTTTTAACGAAAGTACAATTTTGGTAAAATGCAATGACCTCCTGTGCCTGTAGCTCAGGCAGATCAGCGCCAGACATTCTACCTACAAGTAAACAAACCCATATTTACGGAGTGATATTTTAGCTTACCGGTGTTTTTATATTTCTATATTTCATGAGGGGGAAATTTATAGCAAATATACCAATCATCAAACCCGTAATGGAAATTAAAGCTTTATATATAGAAGAGGGAATGGTTATCTGACTCTAGAGCCATGGATGTCCAACCTGCAGACCTCCAGCTGTTGCAGAACTACAAGTCCCATCATGCTTCTCTTTGTGAGTCAAGTTCCATCATGTCTTTCACACGGGCTGTCCAATCAGGGTCCACCTGTCAGTTTTTTTAGGCGGACCTGACCGGACTTTGCAGTCCCCCCTATGGACATCCGCTGCTATCCGATCCGATCCTGCTCACAAAATCCAGATGGATGGAGGTCCTAGTTTCCACCGTCTGGCGGATCGGATGAAAATGGACAGCGGTCCATTTCCATCTGATTTCCCCATAGATGAGAGCGGGACTGTATCTGTTCTGCACAGAGGAGCGGACAGGACCTGTCATCCGCCTGCTCAGCCGGGATCAGTGGAGCGCTGAGCAAGCGGATTCCGTTGCACGGAGATGCCCATGTGAAAGGGGCCTGTGGGAGTCATGCCTGTAAGTGTCAGCCTTGCAATGCCTCATGGGACTTGTAGTTTCACAACAGCTGGAAGCACGCAGGGTTTATTCAATAAGGCAAAGAGAAATGTTCACAGTGAGGAAGCCCATAGCAAATCAGTCCATCTTTGGAGTAACTACAATAAACTGAAATCTGATTGGTTTGCAGGTTACGGCAATTTACTCATCATCACTGCTCTTTACATTGCCATATTTCATAAGCCCCCTTTATGAGGAGTGCTGTAATTACTAAAGCAACAGAACGTTTCTTCTCCTTCAGGAAAGGAACTCTTCCATAAATTCTTTAACGTAAAACTGAGAGGCATACTTTTTTTCCCTATTTTGTGAGGTTGATAACCTCCATCAGTCTTTTTTGCCACCTGTCTCCTTTTGGGGGAGATTTCCCTTCACTTCCTGTCCAATAGCCAGAATAGGAAATGAGAAGAAATCCTTCCAAAGTGAGGGTATCCCTGGTTGTCACAAGAACTATTATCCCCATTTGAAGATTTCCCTTGTATTCCTGCTCTGGTGACAACCCAAAACGTGGGATTTTCCTTAACGTACAATGAAGGGGTGAATCCCCCTAATGGGAACCTGATAGGTATTTTATTCCTCCTCCAATCTATACAAACATAAAAAAAAGTTTTGTCTTTAGTTATACTTTAGTTTTGGCTATAATGGACAATTTCACTAAAAGTTAAATATTAATTAAAAAAATTATTAACAGGCAGGTTTTTACCAGCTTGCCAATAAAGAAGGTAGAAGACATCCGACATGTAGGAGGACTAGGGTTGCCGCCTCATCCCTTTAAAACCGAACACATATGAATTACACAGATTCTGTGGCTTATTAAGGTGGTAATTAAACTCACTTGGTGCCTTATCAGCATTAAATCAGCCTCAGAACCTGTGTAATTCATATGTGTTCGGGTTTAAAGGGATGAGGTGGCAACCCAACAGCGGTGGTGACAAAGGGGAGTGCAGGTGGCTGATCGCTGGAGGAGGGCACCTTAGGAAGTCCGCTATAATGTGCATATATGCTTTGCATGCTTGAACATTATGGCAAGAGCTCATGGGGCCCCCAAATCGTAAAATTTTGCTTTAAGTAAACTTCCCAAGTGCAGCATGCCTGATAAAATTATTAACTGGCCATCCTGTTCTCACTCTCTTCACTGTGTGGCCCTGCTGCCTTTGCTGGCTGGCCCTGGGTCCTCTTCCTACCATCCATGTGTTCTACAGCCCTATTCAAAGGTGAACTAACCCAATCCTTATAGAGAGCCATTCCTGAGATAAGAGCAGGAGGAAAATATGTCTGAGGGCGCCCTCTAAGGGAGGTACCGGAAAAGCTTCCCATAGGAAAAAGCCTATGACTCATTAATCTCAATGGGTCAACCATACTAATATAGGCCTCCAACCATTGAGCAGAACACGGCTCCTCCATAGGAAAAAAATGGAACGGTGTTTACTAAAAATGATAAAAAACAAAACTGTCCTTTAAAAGGCTATTTAAACTAGCCTTTAAAGTTTGTGTCTTATACATACCTTACATTGTTTTATGTTGTCTTACAGTATACCTTAAGGTCACCTTTATAGACAGCCAGGGGGCGGTTAAGCCACGGCTATATTGACTGCTCGGGCCACCCCTTTATTTGTCCCAGTGACTGAGGTCATATCCAAACCTTACTCTTTCCTGCATGAAAAAAAAAAATGGGCTGTAGATATACAGGACAGTACAATACACATTTGTTTTCTTAAAAGAGCCAAAGCTGGTTTGGCTGTACTTCTCCCGTGGATCACAGGAGCGCAGTTCATTCTGCACTCCTGTGACCCGTTTTCAGAAGATAGTGGGCCGAAGCCCGCTGTCAGCTGACGTCACAGGGCCAATCCAGGCTCGGCAAGATCGTGACAATGAAGTCGGGATCCGCCCACATGCCTGGACCGGCACCTGGCTCAGTGAGCCGCTGAGAGCCTGAGCCCGCCGCTCCCGCCTCCTGTACAGGAGGGGGCAGAGCAGAGAGCGGTGACTGACAGTTGCCAGCTCTCTACTCATGGAGCTCTGAGAGCAGAGCGATTGCTGGTCTTTGATCGCTTGGTTCTCAATCTTAGAGCCGGCAGGGAACAGATGCAGCATCGGACCAATGCTGCATCCCCCTAGGTAATTATGATTCTTAAAAAAAAAAAAACACCTCCACACTTCTCTTTTAATGTGGGTTGGCTTCCAAATGAATTTCTAACATAACCAGCTAATTTATGCTAACTGGTGGTCATTTAAATGCTGTGGCGGCTGGTGGGTTTCTCTTTTGGGGCAAACAACCCCTCCCCTCCACTGACAGCACCCCCAGCCCGGCCGGCCGTGCAGCACTGAAATAACCCCCCCCCCCAATCTAGAGATATTGGGCTGGCGGGCTGTGGTGTCCTCTCCATCTCTCTCCCAGGGTGCTGGCAGCGGCTCCAGTGTCCACTCCTCCAGCGGCTTCCTCCACCGTGTGTCTCCTCTCTCTTCTGCCTAAGCGCTAGGCATCCAATAGGATCACCTGACGCTTTGGCCAATCAGGAAACAGGTCTCACGACCTGCCTCCTGATTACTAGGGAGGAACTTTAGTGTGAAAATAGCAAAAATTTATTTGCTATCATCACACAACTGGGTGGGATAGGGGCACAGTGCTCTACACCCCAAGCCCACCCTTTTTTGAAACCTATTAGAGCCTCTGGCTCTAATCACGTGCTTCATAAAAACACTACCCCCCCACTGGAATCCATAGTCTGGCCATGGACAGGGGGGCAGCGCCCGTGCACCCTCTATGGACGGGCCACCACTGTTTAAATGATTGGATAAAGATGAAAGCATTGCTGCTGAGAATATTTTGGGTGTTTGAAAGCTTTAAAATCAGCTGGCCATCAGGGAGCCAGCTTTTTAACCAACATGCTAAAATCTGAGTCTATCAAATTTTAAAGTATTAGTTCACCTTTAAAAAAAAAATACTACTAATCCCAGGTCCAGGAGCGAGCTCCATCTTTCTGAACCGAGCACTTGCACAGTGCTATCTCTTCACTGTAGATGACCTCAGCAGCTGTAACGCTCTCTGAGCTCAGCGGAGAGCACAATGTGCATGCACAGTTCTCAAAACAACAATGGCACTCCCTCCTGTACTGCTAGGGGGCGCTTGTCCTAACGGCTGGTCTGCCCTAAAGAAGAAGATAGAATGGAGTGTTTGGGACAGGCTTCACTACATTCACAAACGACATACAGGAGCATAAATAGATAATTTTTTAAATCAAATCCATTTAAATTGAAAAAATAAAAATAGTGTTCATGGACTACTTAATATTTTTTTTAAAAGGTGAACTAACCCTTTAATCCTTACAAACAAATAGAGCCAATCCTGCAGACACATAAGTGCCCTGCCCAGAGTCTGGATTTACCACAAGGTGCAGGGCTGCTGTTAGAAATCATAGGGCCCCATACAGCCTAGCTGACATGCCCCCCCCCCCCCCCCC
>BLSH010000624.1:443342-455148 GCA_018402905.1 Glandirana rugosa
GCCCCCCCCCCCCCCCCCCCACCACCACCCCCGACCGAAAGTTACTGAGGACATAGATATATCAGTCCCTTTCTGTACAGCCTCATGAATAGGAAGCACTCTGAGGCTTCCTGCTCATGCACAGACTGAAACATAGCAAACACAGTTTATTATGCTTCAGTGATGAATGGACACAGGAGTGATTGGTACCAATCTCTCACTGTGTTAATTCAGGAAAGGAAGGGGCCAGTAAATGACATCCAACTGTGTGCCCGCAGCAGCTGTCATCAGGAAAGGAGGGAAGCCAGCAGCATTGTGGGGGAAAGGGGCACCCGAACAGCAGATGGAACGGGTGCATGTGCTAGAACCCATCCCCTTGCAGTGCAACCGGACAGAGGGAGAGGAGGAGCTGGCGGTTCTGCAGTTGGAGACAGAAGAGGATTGGTGTTTGTAATAAGACCATACAGCCGGACCTCCTGCTAGGCAGGTGCCTGGGCCCCCCTTCTGAACTGATGGTACCCGGGCCCAGCCAAGTACTGCTGTATCAGCAGTCCTAGCGGGGCTTAGCCAGGTGGAGTGGTAGCATTTGAAGCTTCAAATATCAAACATAAAAGAGCTTCCAATACACTGGAAACTATAGGTTTCTTCAAAACCTAAAACAACTGAAACCATTTACAAAAGAGTCATTTGGACAAGGTACTGTCACAGATTCTTCTGTTGATAGAACAGAATAAAATGTAGAAGTCTGTCTTGCTGCAAGGAACTTCTTGGCGATTGGTAATTGGGTAAATACTGAAGATTTGGAACATTAACTGGTATAGCCAACATTAGACAGTAATATCTCCCCTATATCTAAAAACATTGTAATAAATAGAATGAAAGCCGGAATAAAATGATTAGCTTTCACCAGACACTAGTGGACATCCAGTACCATTGTCAGCTCACACACACACACACACACACACACACACACACACACACACACACGTGCTATTCCATTTGTGGTGTGAGGCATTGCCACTTAACCCTGAGATAATACATATCCTCACAGACAATGAGAGCTGCAGATCAATAGGACTCAGCCTGCTGCATCATCAGTTTCCTGCTGTACTCATAGGCCAGGAAGAGGACGGCATTGGCCGGGAAAGCGCGGATCAGTGTAGGCTTCAGTCCCGAGTATAATGCCAGGAATCCTACAAGCAAGAATAGATTTGATAAATGGGCAGCAAAATCATCAACAATTATAAAGATCATCTCCAACCAAACAGCCAAACACAGACGCAATACAGTATACAGGTCCTGTTTTACACACACAAAAAAAACAATTGTAATGCACCGACTTGAAATCCACCCTGGTGTGTGATATTGCTGAATAGCTTACAGTTGTGCTCATAAGTTTACATACCCTGGCAGAATTTATGATTTCTTTTGCCATTTTTCAGAGAATATGAATGATAACGCAAAAACATTTCTTTCACTCATGGTTAGTGTTTGGTTGAAGCCATTTATTATCAATCAACTGTGTTTACTCTTTTTATATCATAATGACAACAGAAACTACCCAAATGACCCTGATCAAAAGTTTACATACCCTGGTGATGTTGGCCTGATAACATGCACACAAGTTGACACAAAGGGGTTTGAGTGGCTATTAAAAGTAACCATCCTCACCTGTGATCTGGTTGCTTGCAATTAGTGTGTGTGTATAAAAGGTCAATGAGTTTGTGGACTCCTGACAGAACCTTGCATCTTTCATCCAGTGCTGCACTGACATTTCTGGATTCTGAGTCATGGGGAAAGCAAAAGAATTGTCAAAGGATCTGCGGGAAAAGGTAGTTGAACTGTATAAAACAGGAAAGGGATATAAAACTATATCAAATTGAGAATGCCAATCAGCAGTGTTCAAACTAATCAAGAAGTGGAAAATGAGGGGTTCTGTTGAAACCAAACCATGGTCAGGTAGACCAACTAAGATTTCAGCCACAACTGCCAGGAAAATTGTTTGGGATGCAAAGAAAAACCCACAAATAACTTCAGCTGAAATACAAGACTCTCTGAAAACATGTGGTGTGGCGGTTTCAAGATGCACAATAAGGAGGCACTTGAAGAAAGATGGGCTGTGTGGTCAAGTCGCCAGAAGAAAGCCATTACTACGCAAATGCCACAAAGTATCCCACTTACTATACGCCAAACAGCATAGAGACAAGCCTCAAACCTTCTGGCACAAAGTCATTTGGAGTGATGAGACCAAAATTGAACTCTTTGGCCACAACCATAAACGCTACATTTGGAGAGGAGTCAACAAGGCCTATGATGAAAGGTACACCATTTCTACTGGGAAACACGGAGGTGGATCGCTGATGTTTTGGGGATGTGTGAGCTACAAAGGCACAGGAAATTTGGTCAAAATTGATGGCAAGATGAATGCAGTATGTTATCAAATAATACTGGAGGAACATTTGCATTCATCAGCCAAGAAGCTGCGCATGGGACGTACTTGGACATTCCAACATGACAATGATCCAAAACACAAGGCCAAGTCAACCTGTCATTGGCTACAGTAGAATAAAGTGAAGGTTCTGGAGTGGCCATCTCAGTCTCCTGACCTCAATATCATTGATCCACTCTGGGGAGATCTCAAATGTGCAGTTCATGCAAGACAGCCCAAGAATTTCCAGGAACTGAAGGCTTTTTGCCAAGAGGAATGGGCAGCTTTACCATCTGAGAAGCTAAAGAACCTCATCCACAAATACCACAAAAACTTCAAGCTGTCATTGATGTTAAAGAGGGCAATACACGGTATTAAGAACTGGGGTATGTAAACTTTTGATCAGGGTAATTTGGGTAGTTTCTGTTGTCATTATGATTTAAAAAGAGCAAACACAGTTGATTGATAATAAATGTCTTCAGCCAAACACTAACCACGAATGAAAGAAATGTTTTTGTTATCATTCATATTCTCTGAAAAATGGACAAGAAATCAAATTCTACCAGGGTATGTAAACTTATGAGTACAACTGTAAGCTATTCAGCAATATCACACACCAGGGTGGATTTCAAGTAGGTGTGAAGTACAACTGTATATGCAGTCACTGGCAAATTTATTAGGTACACCTGTTTAATTACTTGGTAACACAAATTGCTATTCAGCCAATCACATGGCAGGAACTCAATGCATTTAGCCATCTAGACGCGGTGAGGACGAAACCGAGCATCAGAATGGGGAAGAAAGGGGATTTAAGTAACTTTGAATGTGGCATGGTTGTTGGTGCCAGACGGGTTGGTGGATTTTCACGTACAACTATCTATCAGGTTTACAGAGAATGGTCCAAAAAGAGAAAATATCCAGTGAGAGGCAGTTGTGTGGAGGAAAATGCCTTTGTTTATGTCAGAGGTCGGAGGAAAAAGGGCAGACTGATTTGAGATGATAGAAAGGCAACAGTAATTCAAATAACCACTTGTTACAACCAAGGTATGCAGAATACCATCTCTGAACGCACAACACATCCAACCTTGAAGTAGATGGGCTACAGCCCACACCGGGTACCACTCTTGTCAGCTGAGAACAGGAAACTGAGGCTACAATTTGCACAGGCTCACCAAAATTGGACAACAGAAGATTGAAAAACGTTGCCTGGTCTGATGAGTCTCGATTTCAGCTGCGACATTCAGATGGTAGGGTCAGGATTGGTATAAGCAACATGAAAGCATGGAACCATCTTGCCTTGTATCAACGGTTCAGGCTGGTGGTGTAATGGTGTGGGGGATATTTTCTTGGCACACTTCGGGCCCCTTAGTACCAACTGAGCATCGTTTAAACGCCACAAAATACCTGAGTATTGTTGATGACCATGTCCATCCCTTTATGACTACAGTGTACCCATCTTCTGATGGCTCCTTCCAGCAGAAAATGTCACAAAGCTCCCACCATCTCACCACTGGTTTCTTGAACATGGCAATGAGTTCTCTGTACTCCAATGGCCTCCACAGTCACCAGATCTCATCCAATAGAGAGCACCTTTGGGATGTGGTGGAATGCGAGATTCGGATCATGGATGTGCAGCCGACAAATCTGCAGCAACTGGGTGATGCTATCATGTCATTATGGACCAAAATCTCTGAGAAATGTTTCCAACACCTTGTTGAATCTATGCCAGGAAGAATTAAGGCAGTTCTGAAGGCAAAAGTGGGTCCAAACCGGTACTAGCAAGGTGTACCTAATAAAGAGGCCATTATGTGTATGGCCCTAGCAAATACATTTTGTTGCGCCACAATGCAAGGCATCAAACTCAAAGAGAAACTCCAGTCATTTAAGAAAAAATTCAGCAGCTACACATACAGTAGGCTGCTACTGCTTAGGAAAAATACATTCACTGGTCCAGGGGTCCCCCACCGCTACCACTTTTGGACACATTTTGTTTAGGGGGAGGGGGTACCTTCTTTTGCCCACAGTCTTCTGGTACATTTCACAGGTCCCGGAAGACTGTGGCACCATTCACAAAGAGTAGCGTGGTTCGCACATGTGCAGCAAGAAGCCGGTGGTGATGCTGCATGGAGTCACAGCTGGCACCCCTTAGTAAACACGCGGCGCTGGGGTCCCAAAAACCAGTGAAGGACCCTGAAAAGGTGAGTGTCCTTTTATTAAAAGTCAGCAGCTACAGTATTAACATAGGACTGAATCAACAAGAATAGGAAAGGGTAGACATTATAAAAGGAAGACATTTTTCAATAACTTTCACTTGCAGGGTCACTTACTGTTAGATTCAGCTTTGCTGCCTAACTATAAAATAAAATTATGCTTTTTTGGAACTACAGTGGAACCTCGGATTGAAAGTAACGCGGTTAACAAGCGTTTCACAATACGAGCATTTTTTTTTAAATTCTGACTTGGTTTGCGAATGGTGTCTCACATAATGAGTAAAAAAAAATGGGATTTTTTTAACTTCTCGTAAAATCCATTTCTCTTTCGTTCATTGACATACACAGCACTTCTTTACCATTGGGTTGTACTGCCCCCTACAGGAGTACACTCTAGGCAGAAAAAAGACTTGGCTACACCTATGGGCAGTCCTAGGTGGTATACACCCCCCTCTCTGCTATCGGCCTTAAGTTTAGTTACAAGCAGTGTCAGAAGTATTAAAAACTCCTAAGAGGGGAGGGTGCTGTGTCTGTCAATGAACTCAGATAAATGGATTTTATTGCAAGTCAAAAATCCCATTTTCTCAGACACAGCGCTTCTTTACCATAGGGATGTCCCAAAGCAGTGCCAAACACGAGGGGTGGGATAACAAAAATCTCAAGGCTAACACAAGAGCCAACCAGGTAGCAGGAGCTCAACACAGAACAACTGGAGCCCAACCTGAGCAATACGCCCTCAAGAGGGGATAGACCCTCCAAACTGTCGTCTGCAAAACCTGAGGCCAAAAGCAGCATGCGCAGATGCCAACACATCCACTTCGTAGAATGTTGTGAAAGAATACACCAACGACCAGGTGGCTGTCTTGCCAAATTGAGCAACTGGCGCCTGATCACAGAAGACCCAAGAGACACTAGGTGCCTGAGTAGAGTGTGCCATAACAGGGAAAAGGAGGAACCCGACCCCCGACAGAACAGGCAGAGTCACCATCTGTCTAAGCCATCCAGAAAATGGTCACAAACAAAGCAGACAGCCCCATTCTTGGCCCGTTCGCAATCACAAACCATGAGTCTGACCTCCAACAAAACTCAGTGGTTGCCAAATACACCCAAATTCCTTAGGATATATTGACCAGGGACACAGAGAAGGTAGCACAATGTCCTCATTCAATGGGAAAATCGGAGGAAGGAGTGGTGGACAAGGCCTGTTGCTGAGGAGGGGGGTGTATACCACCTAGGATGGCCCGTAGGCATAGCCAAGTCTTTTTTCTGCCTAGTGTCTACTCCTTTAGGGGGCGATAACCCTATGGTAAAGACGCGCTGTGTCTGTCAATGAACGAAAGAGAAATTTGCCTTTTTGCATGCAATACCACATGTGGCCAGGTTTTCGGGGGCGCTGGTGAGCCTCAGGGGAGGCCGGAAAACCTAGAAATTCTCGGCATTCCTCGGAAATACCGAAAGTGTAAACACTTTCCGAGCATTGCTGAGTGATCCCGAAGTTTTAGAGGCTCACCAGCCCCCCCCCCCCCCCACCCAACTTAAATCTAGCCACATGCCCATTGCATACACCAGGCGCCCCTGGAACTGTGACCATATACAGTACTGCATAGACAAGCAGTGACTGTGAAACAAATTAACCGAGCTTCCATTGTTTCCTATGGGGAAACATGCTTTGATATACGAGAGTGCTTTGGATTACAAGCATTCTGCGGATTATGCTCGTAATCCAAGGTTCCACTGTACTGTTTTCCATGGGTTGTGTGTAGAAAGCTGTGGGTGTATGTTACTACATATTGTAGATGTGCCTCAGCCAAGAAAAAGGTAAATAGATATTAACCACTTGACCTCCGGAAGATTTACCCCCCCCCTTCCTGACCAGGTCATTTTTTGTGATACGCGGCACTGCACTACTTTGATCGAAAACTGTGCGATTGTGCAACACTGTACCCAAAAAAAATGTATGTCCTTTTTTTCACACAAATAGAACTTTTTGGTGGTATCTGATCACCTCTGCCTTATTTTTTGTGCTATAAACAAAAAAAGGACAGACAATTTTGAAAAAAAAAAAAAATAATATTTCTTACTTTCTGCTATAAAATATATCCAATTAAAAAAAATTGAAAAAAAAACCTAATGTCTTCATAAATTTAGGCCAATATGTATTCTTTTACATATTATTGGTAAAAAAAATCCCAATAAGGGTATATTGATTGTTTTGTGCAAAAGTTATAGCGTCTAGAAACTATGGGATATTTTTATTTATTTTTTTTTTTTTACTAGTAATGGCGGCAATCAGCAACTTATAGTGGGACTGTGATATTGCACCGGATATTCTGACACTAACTGACACTTTTTGGGGACCAGTGACACTAATACAGTGATCAGTGCTAAAACAATATGCACTGTCACTGTACTCTAGACACTCGCTGGGAAGGGGTTAACATCAGGGGCAATCAAAGGGTTAAATATGTGCCTAGCCAGTGTCTTATGACAGTGTCGGAGGTGCTTTTACTAGGGGAAGACATGAATCTTGGTCCCTGCTTAGAGACACAGGATCCATGCCTTCCCTCCTGTCAGAATGGCGATCTGCTTTGTTTACATAGGCAAACCACCACTCTGCTGAATGATCGGCGGGTGCCGGCGGACATCAAGTCCGCGGTACCTGCCGCTGGGCTCCCGCTGTGTATGTGCATGCATGCCCCCTACCCAGGAAAAGCTGGATCACAGTGGGGTTCACTCATTTTTTCACCAGGGATCAATATTGCACTCCTCGCCTATGCACAAGTCACTTTAGATTGAGATCACCCATATTGATTAATGAACTTTTTTCTTTTTATATCCATTGTTTTTTTGCACATGTATATGGACTTTTTTGCACACTGACCACACGGAGCACTTTGTTTTAATGTGGAGTTTCATATAGTATACTGTGGGCTACTTTCATGCAAATTATATCACGGATTTCCTTCTGATACATTTATTTGTAGTTTTTACACATGATATTGGTTGCATATGTTTTTTGCACATTAAGCACGTTACACGGGGCGGATCCGTTGATCCCTGCTGAGCCAGTGGATGACAGGACCGTTTCTGCTCACTGTGCAGGGATCGACCTGTCAGAGCTCCCGCTGTTCTCTATGGGGAGATCGGACTTAAACGGACAGTCTGTTTGCATAGAATCCCATCTGATCCGGACTGCTAGACGCATGGCAAACGTATCACCATCCATCTGTTTTGAGTGAATCTTGTCGGATCGGATGGCAGGCAGGTGTCAACGAACACATCTCCGCTGACATCCGTCTGCCCATAGAAGTCAATGGGTGGCCCGCTCCGATCCGCCTGAAAAACGGACAGGCAGATCCGAGCGGGCCGATCGCGTGAAAGGGGGCTAACATTTTATTATTGTGTACTTGATAGAGCCATATGTATCCAATGCATAAGGATACTTTGGAGGAGATACAACCATTGCACATATAAAGAAACAGTACAGTTATTTCTAATAATCTGCTATGCACATCATATTTAAAGAGTCAGCACACTATTTTCCAATAATTTGATTTATACACCTAGTTTTGATTTATTATGAATATCGCACATTAGAAAGAGGCGGCGCCACCTACATCTCTCTCCCTATACATCTACTTATTCATCCCACCTTGGTGGGATTTCTGAGCTAGGCAGCAGCCTTACTATATAACCATAGTGGGATCCAATACTCTACATGGCAAGTCATGCCCCTATTCCATACTCCTGGCAAAATGAATGACAGCAGCCTGTCACTTCCTCACCCTTTGTGAGACTCCATGCCCCTGAGGTCGGAGGGAAGCGGCATGGTGGGGCCTGAAGTCAGCAGCAGTGATGAGTGAAAAAGTGGGGACAAGCAAGCTTAATTCTTTACCTTAATGCTGTAAATGCAGTAAAGTATAACTAAAGGCAAAATGTTTGGATAGAGTGGAGAAGGATTAGAACCCCTTTCAGTGTTTATTGCCGTCTGTGTCGCCATTAGGGAGATTTACCCCGTCTATGTGTCTTGTTTACCCTTATCACCGAAAGAAAATACCATTTTTTTGTTGTCCACAGAACAAGAATAGAAGGGAAATTTTCCATTAGAGACATTAGTTCTGATGACCCTCCTGGCAACCAGGGATCCTCTCACTTTTGGGGATTTCCTCTCCCTTTCTTTTTTGGCTATGGGACAGGAAGTGAAGGGAAATCTTCCCGATTGGACACAGATAGAAAAAAAAAAACTGACAGGGATTATAACCCTTCCTTACTGTATCCAAAATGTAAAAAAAAAAAAAAAACACACACCTTTGCCATGAAAGGGGAGAGGCTTTTTTTGTCTTTGAGGTTTTTATTGAAATTGGGCAATATGGCAGACAGAACAGGTGAAAGGGAATCTTCCCTCCTGGGACTCATTGAAGCAATTTCCCTTCACTTCCTGCCCAGGTGACAGGTGCCATACAAAAAAACAAGAAGTGATGAGAAAGCTCTCCCACAAGGGACACAGACAACAATTCAGATCAAACCTTTCCTCACTAGATCTGAAAGTAAAATACAAAAAAGTTGATGTGTCTAGCCATGTATATATTATACAGTATGTACAAAAATGCATATAGACTTCTAAATGAACTATGGTTATATCACAGCATGTTCGGTGCATGGTGCTCAAAAAGTGATGAAATCTTCCAGTTTTCAGAACATTCAACTAATTCCAGTACACATTCATTCAGTTGGAAATACAGATTTTTTTCTGCTTTAGAAAGCAGACATACCTTCATTCTTCACAATACTTGAGCATGTCCCCAGGAAGCCGGCATGCTTCCCAGTGATGGAGAGGACCTGGATCCTGGACTTTATACAGTCTAAAGGATATATAACAAGCCACAGAGCACATCCTCCACATCCACCGCTTATCATCAATGATACTGGACCTAGAATGGAAAGTCACAATGTAAAAGAAGATCTTTTTGTGCAGGTACGCATATAAGAAATGAGTCGGGGTGTTTTGTTTTGAGCGGCTGTACTGGGAGTTAGCCTTCAAAGTGGCATGCCACCAAAAAAAAGATAGTCACTTCCAGCACTGAGAGGTCTTCTATGGTAAAGAGCAATAGGGGCATTAGTATTACAAGACTAGGTGGATGCTGGGGTGGATGGGGTAATCCGATGGAAACTACGAAAACAAAGCAAAATGGAAGGCGCGCACACCTAGTGCATTACCAATGATATTTATTGAATAGTAAAATCAATAAAAAATGGGTACTCACAAAGTGCAACTCTCAATGAGCCATAAACCACACAGTGTAAAGTAGTGAGGACATGTGTGCTGTAACACATTAAAGGGTAAAACTGACACGTTTCGGGGGCGCACCTCCTTCCTCAGAGCTGAGCTACCTGGGGTGTGTGGCTTATGGCCCATTTTTTATTGATTTTACTATTCAATAAATGTCATTGGTAAGGCACTAGGTGTGCGCGCCTTCCATTTTGCTTTGTTTTCATTGCCTGCCACCAACATCTAACTGGGCATTTGTCTTAGGCAAGGGCAAGAATCCTGGGAATGGAGCTTTTCAATACAGCTGGTGCCATTTGTGTGGCATGAGATCAGCGTGCCACTGATATATTCTATACCAGGGGTCTCCAAACTATTCAGTACGGGGCCACGTTATATATTTTACAAATGATCGCAAGCTGAAAAAAAAAATCAGTTTTATTAATTAAAGAATCAAATTTAAATGAATGAATACATTTTACATTGCATGTTTTTATAATCAACAGGATATCATTAGAACAATGGAGAAAAAACCCCAGTAAACAAAGTAAAGAAAATCCAAATAAAGAGTCCACCAGTTTCTCCCCTTATATCAGAGTCTGCACTTACATCAGGGCCCCCCATCAGATTCCCCCTCACATCAGGGTCCCCATCAGAGTCTTCCTTACATTGGGTAACCATCAGAGTCCCCTTGCATCAGGGTCCCCCATCAGAGTCCCCCTTACTTTGGGTACCTATCAGAGTCCCCCATTACATCAGGATCCTCATCAGAGTCCCTCCTTACATTAAGATCCCCATCAAAGTCGCCCCCCACACACACCAGGGTCCCTCCTCACATCAGGGTCCCCAGCAAAGTCCCCCTCACATCAGGGTGCCCATCAGAGACCCTCTCACATCAGGGTACCCCTCAGAGACCCTCTTATATCAGGGTGCCCATCAGAAACCCCCTCACATCAAGGTGCCCATCAGAGTCCCCTCTTACATCAGGGTGCCCATCAGAGACCCCCTCACCACAGGGTGCCCATCAGATTCGCCTCTTACATCAGAGGGCCAGATAAAGTCTTGCAGCAGACCGGATTTGACCCACAAGCTGTAGTTTGAAGACCCCTATTCTATAACAATAGACTAAAAGAAACTGTCCTGCTATAAAGGATGGCTTATTAAAGGACTACATTTTTACCGATTTGATTTCAGGTATTCATATAGCGCTGATAAACATGGCTATATCATTAATATCTCTATAGTGTAGGCTGGCTCTTTAGCCCCCAAAAACACTATTTCAGCTCTGTTGTCTATGGCTTACTATGCATAATCTCATTCTTTTTCTTTCTAATTGAATCTGTTCACAATTGTACGCTCTTATGCTCAAAAAAGTACATGAGCTTTTTTTTTTTTTTTTTTTGGTTTAGAATATTCAGGCATTTTTGATCCCATAGACTTTAAAAGGGAATGCCTGTAAATGTACGATAAGTGTGTTTTTATGCATTGAACATTCCTTGCCTCCTATAGAACTGCTCTTCTTCTATGACCTTGCAGTTGAGTTTAGTCTTGGAATGAAGCTTCTACTTTGTGACATAAATCTATTAGATAATTTACCATGCTACAGTTCAAGTTTTACAGGTCAGCTCTTTTCCACCAGCTAAATATTATACAGATGAAACATGTATATAGTGCACAAAGTGATTTGCCTACCCTTATGATCCACACCCCCTGCTGTACTATGCATATATTACTCTATAGTATAAGGAGTAGAATTCTACCTACTACTGTCCCTGTATGGCCAGCTTTAGAGAACAATTACCAATGTACCCCTCTCCTCTGACACTCAGGACACCCCACTACAAGGCCAATTACAGTACTGAGCTGCGCAGTGATAGATTCACTTTAACTACTTCACCCCAGGCCAATTCTGACATTTCTGAC
>BLSH010000624.1:465651-493961 GCA_018402905.1 Glandirana rugosa
TCGTCACCCCTTGACCGGAGAATGTAACCACCAGTCACCCCTTGACCGGAGACAATGTAGGAGGCCAGTTCCTCACTGCCCACCAATGTAAGAGGCCAGTTCCTCACTGTTTACCAATGTAAGAGGCCAGTTCCCCACTGCTCAGCAATGTAGGAGGCCAGTTTCTCACTGCCCACCAATGTAAGAGGCCAGTTCCTCACTGCTCACCAATGTAAGAGGCCAGTTTGCCACTGACCACCAATGTAAGAGGCCAGTTCCCCACTGACCACCAATGTAAGAGGCCAGTTCCCCACTGCTCTGCAATGTAAGAGGCCAGTTCCCCACTGCTCTGCAATGTAAGAGGCCAGTTCCCCACTGACCACCAATGTAAGAGACCAGTTCCCGACTGCTCACCAATGTAAGAGGCCAGTTCCCCACTGCTTGGCAATGTAAGAGGCCAGTTCCCCACTGCTCGGCAATGTAAGAGGCCAGTTCCCCACTGCTCGGCAATATAAGAGGCCAGTTTCCCACTGCTTGGCAATGTAAGAGGCCAGTTCCCCATTGACCACCATTGTAAGAGGCCAGTTCCCCACTGACCACCAATGTAAGAGGCAAGTTCCTCACTGACCACCAATGTAAGAGGCCAGTTTCCCATTGACCACCAATGTAAGAGGCCAGTTCCCCACTGACCACCAATGTAAGAGGCTAGTTTCCCACTGACCACCAATGTAAGAAACCAGTTCCCCACTGACCATCAATGTAAGAAGCCAGTTCCCCACTGACCACCAATGTAAGAAGCCAGTTCCCCACTGACCACCAATGTAAGAAGCCAGTTCCCCACTGATCACCAATGAAAGGGGGCACTACACTGATTAATCTAAGTGGGCACTACAATGAATGCCACCTAACGAGGCACTAAAGTGTCCATCCATGTAAAGGAGACGTTTTCCACTGGCATCAATCTAACAAGACACTCCATTAGCCATCAGTGGCCATGAAAGAAGCCACTTTTCTGCTGATCACCAAAATAATGACGCTCTATGACGACAACCAAGGTAAGAGCAATCTAGAGTGACCACTAATGTAATAATACATTTCTGTCTAATTTCACTATTCTTAATAATATTATTTCTGTCATGATTAGGGATGAGCTCACTGTCCAAATGGCGAACATTTAGGGTGTTTGGCATGGACCAACATGACAGCTTCTGGCTGTCAGTGGTTGCTGAGGAAGCACAAAATCACTGACATCATCCCAGGCACCTCAACAAATGGTCGGGGATTGGAGGGGTTACACTATTGCCTAAATATAGCCCAAATATGGGCAGGTTGTCAGGTTTTTTTTTTCATTGAGTCAGTGGGCAGCAGGCATCATGACTGACAATAGATTTACACTGAGGGACATTTTATGGGGATTTGGGTTTTTTAATAAAGGATTTATTAAACATTTGGGTGTTTTTACTTCTAGGTAACTTTTTTATGAGTGAGTGGGGGGCAGTATCTAGGGACCCCCTTATTATTAAAGGGAGCTTCCAGATTTTAATAAACCCCCCTGCTTGTACACCCCTACAAACACCAGGGGTGTGGGGAAGAAGCCCTTGCTCCCCCCTCCCCCATGTTGAGGGCATGTGGCATAATTTGGTCCAGGAGGAAAGTAAGGGATGCACACTCGCCCTCCTCTTTCCTGGCCAAACAGTCTGAATGCTTGGATTAGTGGTCTGGTATTTATTTTTTATCGCATGGGGATCCCTTCAAAATCTGTAGAAAAGTGGAGGGGTCTGGTATGGATTTCCTGGAGAACCTCACACTTTTTGTGCATGAGGCATGCCCTTAAAATCAATACAAGGCTCAAAGGGTCTGGTATAAATTTTGGGGGGCTCTCGACATTTTTTTATTCTTGCTATAGGATGTGCTGGAAATTTACAGAAAAAAAAATCACAGACCCCCCCAGAGGTCCCCCCAAAATAAATAGAAGACCCTTTGAGGGGTTTATGTGCTGTTTAAAAAAAAAATAAATTTACATTTGCCAGAAATTTTAAACACTTTTTTCTAGTGGTGCACCGAATGGAAATTTTGGTGCCGAAACCGAAAATGCACTTAGCTGAAAGCCGAAACCGAAAATGACAGTTTTTTAAAAATACTTATATTTTTATATACAATTGTCATATACAGCCTACCTGTGCCTGGGCACTGAAAGGCAGCACTGACTGGCACTGATAGGTGGCACTGATTGGAAGCACTGACTGGTACTGACAGAAGAGATGAGATGGCACTGACAGGTGGCACTGATAGAGGAGATGAGAAGTTTCACATTGCATAGAGAGCAGGCTAGTAAGAGCCGCTCTGTGCGGTAAACTGTAATGTAATGTAACTGCATGCAGACAGACACAAGCTGTCAGAACTTAGCGGTGATGTTGGGGGTGGGCGGGACCGAACAGCTATCAAACAACCGCCCAGCACCTATCCCATTGGCTGGTGTTTAATAGCTGTTCGGTCCCACCCACCACCGACATCACCGCCGAGTTCTGACAGCTTGTGTCTGTCTGCATGCAGTTAGATTAAATGGCAGTTTCACACACAGAGCGGCTCTGACAAGCCTGCTAACTGTGCAATGTGAAACTACTCATCTCCTGCATGCACACACCGGACACCCTGCAATGAGTGACACCCGGGGTGGACCCCGCCCCCTATTGGAATCGACCATTTTTTTCTTTTGGCCGATACCAAAAACAGTTTTCAGCCAATAATTTTCAGTTGCCGAAGTTTCGCTGCATCCCCACTCTTTTCCTTTGAAAATGGAGCTTTCTGTACATCACAGAGACAAACTTCTTCAAAGGCAGGATTTAAGCACCCCCCCCCCCCCACTGCAAAATGCTATTTTTTGACACCCCTTGCGTATTAGCCTGTTCTAGTAGGGATGATTGGGGATAGTTTGTGCTAGGAAGGGGGAATGGGAGCGGAGGGAGAGGATTTGTCCTCGGAGAGGAAATTTGAGGGATAGAGGATTTGTGATGGGAGGGGTGGGGATTGGTGAGGGAAAAGATTTGAACTTGGAGGGAAGATGGGGAGGTTATAATGTGTGCTGGCAATGGGGATTTCGGGGGGGGGCATTTGTACTGGGAGGAGGGGGAATTTATGCATGGGGGCAAGCATGCAGATTAGCGCCCAACTTTTTTTCGGGGGGGGGGGGATTTTTGCTGACACATAATGTTCATAAATCTTGGGGTGGGGGGCACATTTTGGTATGTTTGCCCTGGGCTCTAGTTGACCTAGACTGCACTGGTGGACTGGACTGGAGGTAGGCAGATATAAGCAGATACAAGTTCATAGGGGTGAATGGAGGGTCCAATCAGGAGGATCTGATCAGACCCTTCGTGTGAAAGGGACCTTACTGGTTAGTGCTCGCTCAGAAGAGGGAGATGTTAAAAATGGATCAGCCCTTGGTGTGCCATATAAATTAGGTAGGTGGCTGCATTTTTGATCCCCTGGGAAAGAATTGTACAGCTAACAATATGATTTCTATTTTTCTCATAACCGGTATGATTCAACAGAGCTTCATATCACTAAAGCATTGCAACTCCATAAACAAAAATATAAGGTTTACAGTAGGTGGCTCCATCCATGAGCTGACATGCCCACGTGCCTCTGACTCACCTATGGCTCCGGCAGTGAGATCTATAGCTGCTTGTACAGCCGAGTTAGGCGCCATGTTTCTGACACGCGGTTTCTACCTAGGAAGGAAGAATCATACAATATTTACTTCTACTTAAAGTGGTTCTAAAGTCTAAACATTATTTACCGCAATGTATTCCTTTCATTAACCACTTGCTGACCGCATTCTGACGGCGACAGAGTGGCTCGATATCGCAAACCACCGTTATATGACGGCAGCTGCGAAATCTCTCACTGTGAGGGGGGGGAGCCAGGGAGCGGGTAGGGCGGACTCGATCACCACTGGCTACCAATGCCCCCCCCTCCCCCGCAGTGAGAGAACGGAGGTCTGTGTATGTAAACACGGATCTCCGTTCTGTTAGAGGGGAAAGAGCTGTGATCACAGGCTTCCTGTATATGGAAGCCATGACCACTCCCCTCCTCCTGCCAGCCCACATACAGTTAGAACACACTGAGGGAACACAGTTAACCCTTAGAGTGCCCCCTTCAGGTTAACCCCTTCACTGCCAATGGCATTTACACAGTAATCAGTGCATTTTTATAGCACAGATCGCTGTATAAATGCCAATGGTCCCAAAAAAGTGTCAAAATGGTCCGACATGTCCGCTTCAATATGGCAGTACCGCTAAAAATCACAGATCGCCGCCATTACTAGTAAAAAAAAAAACAGAAATGAATTCTCAACATCCGTAAATGCAGCAACTTTTGCGCAAACCAATCAATAAACGCCGATTGCGATTTTTTTTTTTTACCAAAAATATGAGGAAGAATATAAATCGACCAAAACAGATGGAAAAATTTTTTTTTTATATATTTTTTTGGGATTTGTATTTTAGCAAAAACTAAGAAATTTGGGTCGCACTTCTTGTTTATAGTGGCGATCAGAAATGATGCAGAGGTGATCAAATACCACCAAAAGAAAGCTCTATTTGTGGGATAAAAAAAGGACACAAATTTTGTTTGGGTACAACGTCACACGACCGCGCAATTGTCAGTTAAAGCAACGCAGTGGCAAATCGCAAAAAGTGCTCTGGTCCTAAAGTGGGAAATCCTTCCGGGGCTGAAGTGGTTAAGGTAAAATGGTTAGCTTACAGTCCTGTTCTCACATTGTGTTTGCTCCACTTCACAAATGATACCCCACGTCACTTTAGTGGCGCTTCAAAGTGTCTCCAAAGCCTCCATAGAAGTCTATGACACTTGCTAACAGTACCTGCAGCTTTTGAGAGGCTTTTATTTAGCTTTACCTTTGCTTTGTTTGGGAAGCATTGCAGATATGAGATATCCCAGGATGGAAAACCAAGAAGCAAACTGGAAAGACGTTATCAGCAGTCATTTCTGGTTTGTGTGTTTATATTCTGGAAGTGTCTGCTGTAATCATCACTGGTGTGCAGTGTGGAGCAGCAGGAAGGTGAGCGGGGTCCGGATGAGAGTGGAGCAACTAGCAGATGGCACATGTAGTGTGCAACATGGGAACGCCATAGCGAAAGGTGAGCAGGGACAGAAGAGAGAGAGGACTGAGTGGCCGAGGATCAGCAGATCTGGAGGAGCAGAGCAGAAGAAACTAACAATGTCACACGTGGTGAGCAGTGTGGGAGCAATATAGCGGAAGGTGAGCGGGGACCCGAGAAAGAGGAGGATCAGCAAACCAGAGGATCAGTAGAGCTGGGGTTTACTACTGAGTGGGGGTCAGCAGAGATGGAGATTACTACTGAGTGGGGGATCAGCAGAGCTGGGAGTATTACTGAGCAGGGGATCTGCTGAACGAGGGTACTAATAAGCTGGGGATTTGCTGAATGAGGGTAATAATAAGCTGAGGATCTGCTGAATGAGGGTATTATTAAGCTGGGGATCTGCTGAATAAGGGTAATAATAAGCTGGGGATCTGCTGAATAAGGGTAATAATAAGCTGGGGATCTGCTGAACGAGGGTACTAATAAGCTGGGGATTTGCTGAATGAGGGTAATAATAAGCTGAGGATCTGCTGAATGAGGGTATTATTAAGCTGGGGATCTGCTGAATAAGGGTAATAATAAGCTGGGGATCTGCTGAATAAGGGTAATAATAAGCTGGGGATCTGCTGAACGAGGGTACTAATAAGCTGGGGATTTGCTGAATGAGGGTAATAATAAGCTGAGGATCTGCTGAATGAGGGTATTATTAAGCTGGGGATCTGCTGAATAAGGGTAATAATAAGCTGGGGATCTGCTGAATAAGGGTAATAATAAGCTGGGGATCTGCTGAGTGGGCATACTACTGAGCCCCTTTAAAACAAATAGAAAATGAACACACACTGGACATTTGCCAAGCTTCATTAAAGCTTCAAAAAATCATAGAAGCATCAAAAAGCATGTTGAAGTAATAGGAGCTTGAGCCCTGGTTCACATTGGAGTGATGCAGGAACCTGCGCGATTATAGAGCCGGTTCCCACATCGCTCCTCTCCCGCAGGCAGTTCACACTGCCTTCTGCGAACCACTGGCGGGTGTCATTACAAAGTTAATGACACCCCCAGTTTTCTTCACAGATCGCAGTGCAAACTGTGAACTCGCATATGAATCTCATGGGTGAGAACACGATTCTAGTGCGGAAAAAAGGTACATGTTTTTGTGTGAGTCTAATGCAAGTTCAGCCATACATGTGTATGGCTGAACTCGCACTGCTCAGAGATCGCATGTGATCGGCACCCGCAGTGTGGGTGGGAATCACATGTGATCGCTGAGGATCGCACAAGTCTGAACCCGGGCTTAGTGCGTGTTAAAGTTGAAGCAAGTGTAAATGAACCCTAGGAACAGTGGGGAAAATAATCTTTTGATCCCCTGCAGATTTTGTAAGTTTGCCCACTTACAAAGAAATGAAGGGTCTATAATTTTTATCATAGGTGCATTTTAAATGAAGATCAACCAAAAATCTAGAAAAAAAAAAACACACGATACAAAGGTTATAAACTGAGTTGCAGTTCAGTGAGTAAAATAAGTATTTGATCCCCAAGCAAAACATGACTTGGTGGAGAAACCCTAGTTGGCAAGCACAGAGGTAAGATGTTTCTTGTAGTTGGTTAGCAGGCTTGCAGACATCTCAGGGGGGATTTTGGTCCACTCTTCTTTACAGACCTTCTCTAAATCCTTAAGGTTTCTTGGCTGTCGGCTGGCAACTCTAATTTTCAGCTCCCTCCATAAATTTTCTATAAGATTAAGGTCTGGAGACTGGCTAGGCCACTCAATGACCTTAATGTGCTTCTTCATGAGCCACTCCTTTGTTGCCTTGGTGGTATGTTTTGGGTCACTGCCATGCTTTAAGACCTATCCATGACCCATCTTCAGTGGGAAGAAGGTTCTCATTCAAGATTTTAGAATAAGTGGCCCCTCAATGAGGCAAAGTCGGCCTGTACTTTTAGTAGAGAAAGCCTCAAAGCATAATGTTTCCACCTCCATGCTTGACTGTAGGGATGGTGTTCTTAGGGTCATAGTCAGCATTTTTCTTCCTCCAAACACGGCAAGTTGAGTTAATGCCAAAAAACTCAATTTTGGTCTCATCTGACCACAGCACTTCTCCCAATCAGTCTCTGAATCATTTTAGATGTTCATTGGCAAACTTCAGACGGGCCCGTACATGTGCCTTCTTGAGGAGGGGGACCTTACCGGTGCTGCAGCATTTCAATCCATGGCAGCATTTGTGTTACCAATGGTTTGTTTGGTGAATGTGGTCCCAACTGCCTTGAGATCATTCACAAGCCCCCCCCCCAACCCCCGTGTGGAGCTGCTTGCATGGAGCTCCACATAGAGGGCAAATGATGGTTATTTTGTATTTCTTCACTTTGTGAATAGTCTCCTTCTCACCAAGCTTCTTGCTGATGGTCTTGTAGCCAATTCCAACCTTGTGCAGGTCTACAATCTTTTCCTTGATGTCCTATGACAACTTTTTGGTATTGCCCATGATGGTGAGGTTTGAATATAAGAAACATTCTGTGGACAGGTGTCTTTTATACACATAATGCAGGCCTCGACAAACCCCGGGCGCCAGGTCGCCATGGCGACCAGAAATCGCGTCCTGGCGAGTGACAGCCGTTCCTTCTATCTGTGTTAAAACAGCGTGTCAGATTCAGCGAGAGCGGCTTAATCTAACAGCTGTTAAACTTGGCCGGCTGCCTGGAATTGTTTGTTACTTTTCTTCATTCTAAGTAGAAACAACAGGCTGCCTGGAATAGTTGTTGAGAGTTAGAAGAATAAACAAGCAACAATGTATCTTCTTCTTTCAAAGCAATGATCTCCGGGCTATCAGGAAAGTTTAACCATTTAAAGACTAAACCCTCTCTCACATTAGTGGCTTACAATTAAATGTCCAGTGTTTTCTGCTAGAAAATGACTTAGAACCCCCAAACATTATATATTATTTTTTAGCAGAGACCCTAGAGAATAAAATGGCGGTTGCTGCAATATTTTATGTCACATGGTATTTGCGCAGTGGTCTTTCAAGCGCAATTTTTTGGAAAAAATACACTTTGATGAATAAAAAAAAAACTAAACATTAAAGTTAGCCCATTTTTTTTTTTTTTTTTTGTATAATGTGACAGATGATGTCACACCGTGAGAAACGTGACCTTTATTCTAAGCAACAAAATTGTGATAAAGCCCTGTGTACCATCAACAATTACCACTCTATGTGCAGCTGGGCTCCAGTATTTCATGGTGACCGGAAACCCACCAGAGCAATGAAAAGTCACCATGGGGGACACACATGTAGGCAGGAAGTGGCTGCAAAGAGGCAGCAGAAGATCAGCAGCGCTGGAATACTTTTCACCTTTTTTTTGTATTTTATTTATTTATGTCACTCAGGCTTTGTTTAGATGTGCAAGTTGGGTGGTAAAAATGTGCAGTAGAGACATGTTTTTGCCACCCACCATTGGCCTCCCTTAAGCTCCATTAGGCAGCAGATGAGGGCGTTTTACATGCCGCAGTCACAATGCATTCGGCATAATAAGGAATTTCTCCCATAACAGATTTTTCAGTGTCACTCTTTCTGGCCAGCCTATAACCCTGATGTAACGGTGGAGTTATTGACTGGCTGCTCTGTTGTGAGTAAGTTAGGGTTAGGGGGCGCAAATTACTTGTCTTACCCCGGGGGGGGGGGGCGCTGACAACCCAACACTACGCTATAAAAAACTGGCTCCTAACTTTTTTAGCTGGCGCCTAGATTCAAGGCAAATTTGTCAAGCCCTGACATAATGAGTTGTCCTTAGGGGCACCTTCTTAAATTAACTAATCTGTGTACCACATGAGCACATACTGTAGCCAGTCTGTGAGAGCCAGAATTATTGTTGGTTGGTTGGGGATCAAATACTTATTTTTCCTATGATAACAATTATATAGACCCTTCTTTTTGTTGTTAGTGGGAAAATCTGCAGGGGATTAAATAAATAATTTCCCCACTGTATATCGCTTTCCAAAAAAACACATTTAATACAATTGTGCTCATAAGTTTACATACCCTGGCAGAATTTATGATTTCTTGGCCATTTTTCAGAGAATATGAATAACAAAAACATTTCTTTCATTCATGGTTAGTGTTTGGCTGAAGCCATTTATTATCAATCAACTGTGTTTACTCTTTTTAAATCATAATGACAACAGAAATTACCCTAATGACCCCGATCAAAAGTTTATATACCCTGGTGATTTTGACCTGATAACAAGTTGACACAAAGGGGTTTGAATGCCTATTAATCGGTTCCCAATCGGCTCGTGTACATTTACTGCTGCAGAGTGGCAGCGTCCCAAGAATCGCTGTCTTTAAAAACGGCGGCTCGCACATTCGCAGCTAGTGGCGTGCTCTTGTGCCCGCCGCACTCTACAGGAGTGTGGCCGTGGCTTGGGCGGACCTGATGCCAGCCGGCGAGCCACGACTGTTTACCACAGAAGAAAAGCTGGGAGGCGATGTAAACACGGCGGTTCCCCGCTCTGTCAGGCAGCATCTAAGAGATCTACTGATCCCTGTCAGTGGGATAAGTTAGATCTCTTATGCCCCAGACAGCCCAGCCCCCTCACAGTTAGAACACACCCAGGGAACACAGTTAACCCCCCAGGTTAACTCCTTCATTGCCAATGACATTTATACAGTAATCATTGGATATTTAAATTTCTGATCGCTGTATAAATGTCATTGGTCCCAAAAGTGTAAAAAATGTCCGCCAGAAATGAATTGTCATGGTTTGTAAACGCGCAAACTTTTGCGCAAACCAATCATATGCTGACTGCGATTTATTTTAACCAAAAATATGAGGAAGAATATAAAATCGGCCAAAGCCGATGAATACATTCTTTTTTTTTGGATTTGGATTTTAGTAAAAAGAAAGAAATATTGTCGGTCTTTTTTGTTTAGAGCGGTGATCAGAAGTGATGTAGAGGTGATCAAATACCCCCAAAAGAAAGCTCTATTTGTGGGAAAAAGAGGATGCAAATTTTGTTTGGGTACAACGTCGCACGACGGCGCAATTGTCAGTTAAAGCGATGCAGTGCCGAATCGCAAAAAGTGCTCTGGTCCTAACATGGGAAATCCTTCAAGGGCTGAAGTGGTTAAAGGTAACCATCCTCACCTGTGATCTGTTTGCTTGTAATTAGTGTGTGTGTATATAAGGGCAATGAGTTTCTGGACTCCTGACAGACCCTTGCATCTTTCATCCAGTGCTGCACTGACTTTTCTGGGTTCTGAGTCATGGGGAAAGCAAAAGAATTGTCAAAGGATCTGCGGGAAAAAGGTAGTTGAACTGTATAAAACAGGAAAGGGATATAAAAAGATATTGAAGGAATTGAGAATGCTAATCAGCAGTGTTCAAACTCTAATCAAGAAGTGGAAAATGAGGGGTTCTGTTGAATCCAAACCACGGTCAGGTAGACCAACTGAGATTTCAGCCACAACTGCCAGGAAAATTGTTCGGGATGCAAAGAAAAACCCTCAAATAACTTCAGGACTCTCTGAAAACATGTGGTGTGGCTGTTTCAAGATGCACAATGATGAAGAAAGATGGGCTGCATGGTTGAGTCGCCAGAAGAAAGCCATTACTACGCAAATGCCACAAAGTATCCCGCTTGCAATACCCCAAACAGCACAGAGACAAGCCTCAAACCTTCTGGCACAAAGTCATTTGGAGTGATGAGACCAAAATTGAGCTTTTTGGCCACAACCATAACCTCTACATTTGGGGAGGAGTCAACAAGGCCTATGAAACACGGAGGTGGATCGCTGATGTTTTGGGGATGTGTGAGCTTCAAAGGCACAGGAAATTTGGTCAAAATTGATGGCAAGATAAATGCAGTATGTTATCAAAAAATACTGGAGGAACATGTCCATTCATCAGCCAGGAAGCTGCACATGGGACGTACTTGGACATTCCAACATGACAATGATCCAAAACACAAGGCCAAGTCAACCTGTCATTGGCTACAGCAGAATAAAGTGAAGGTTCTGGAGTGGCCACCTCAGTCTCCTGACCTCAATATCATTGAGCCACTCTGGGGAGATCTCAAATGTGCAGTTCATGCAAGACAGCCCAAGAATTTCCAGGAACTGGAGGCTTTTTGCCAAGAGGAATGGGCAGCTTTACCATCTGAGAAGATAAAGAGCCTCACCCACAAATACCACAAAAGACTTCAAGCTGTCATTGATGTTAAAGGGGGCAATACACGGTATTAAGAACTGGGGTATGTAAACTTTTGATCAGGGTCATTTCTGTTGTCATTATGATATAAAAAGAGTAAGCACAGTTGATTGATAATAAATGGCTTCAGCCAAACACTAACCATGAGTGAAAGAAATGTTTTTGTGTTATTCATATTCTCTGAAAAATGACCAAGAAATCAAAAATTCTGCCAGGGTATGTAAACTTATGAGCACAACTGTATCAATCAATTATTATGATTTTCAAAAAGTGCAGTCCACAGATAATTCATGGAATAATTCACCAAAGCATAGGACCAGAACTGCCTGTATGTGTGAGGAGGAGGTAAGAGACTACCCATTCCTTATCACACTCCAAAGTACAAACATATAGCTGTGTCTTCTACTTAAAGGGATATTCTGAGTAGGACAAGTGATATTTTTGTACCTTGGAGTGTGATAAGGATCTTCACTAAACTATCTTTTGGTGCCTAGTTATGCATAGTGCAGGGCGCTGCTTAGTTCTTTCAAAAAAGGGGGTAAGGGATATGTTAAGTATTTAACCACTTGCCTACCGGCCACTTTCACCTCCTTCCTGCCCAGGTCCAATTTTCAGCTTTCAGCGCTCCCACACTTTGAATGACAATTGCGCGGTCATGCAATACTAACTTTTTATCATTTTTTCACACAAATAGAGCTGTTGGTGATATTTAATCACTGCTGGGTTTTTTTTTTATTTTTTACTAAAAAATGGAAAAAAAAAAGACAGAAAATGTTGAAAAAAAAAAGAGAAGTTTTTCTTAGTTTCGGTCAGTAAATTTTGTAACTAAGTAATTTTTCTCCTTCGCTGATGGGCACTGATGAGGCAGCACTGCAGAGCACTGATTAGGTGGCACTGATGAGGAAGAACTAGTATGCTGCACTGATGGGCACAGGCAGGTGGCACTGATAGGTGGCAATGGTGGGCACTGATAGGTGGCACTGATGGGCAGCACTGATAGGCAGCAATGACTGGCATCACTGATGGGCACTGATTGGTGTCACTGCAATCAGGGCACTGATGAGCAGTGCCCTGATTACCTGTCCTGGTCTCCCCTGCGAGGAGATGCCGCTGATCTGCGCTCCTTGCCACACACTCTGTCACTTGATAAATGGCACTTCCGCATTTACATGTGACCAGCTGTCATTGGACACAGCCGATCACATGGTTAAAGAGCCATGTCATCAGCTCTTTACTGAGATCGGGGTCCTAGGACACGGCGTGGACGCGAACGCTGTGTTGCGCACCCCCGTGGGCGAGAGCAGCCTCTTTGGGGTGACATCATATGACGTCATCCCAGAACAAGAACCGCACCGCTCCTCCATCATTTGACGGTGGGCGGGCGGCAAGTGGATTAATAAAAGTGTGTTTTACGTTCATAAGCGAGGTTCACTTCTATGCAGGTGTGGGACTGCATTTAAATCGCACCGGTTCCTACAGCTGCAGCAAAAACACAATGCTGTTTACTAGACGCATGGGGGGTGCCATTAATTCTTAATGCGCCAAAAAGCATGCAGCCATGTGGTTTCCATGTGGCTGCAATTTTGGAAGGTGCAGGGACCTCTTCTCTTTATTTCCCGCAGGCACAGCACCCTGTACAAATGGATGGGCTGCTTTACCCAAAATCGCATATATGTGAACCTAGCTTTCATCGGTTTGGGGTTACAGATCCATTAAATAAAAAAATAAAAAAAACTTTCCCTATTTTCAGGTTTTTATTGCAGTCTGTGCCCCTTGTTAGGGGGACTCATCCTCTTTATTTGTCCTGTTTTCTGTCATTAGTGAGAGGGAAAGTGAAAGAAAATCCCACATTTGGGGCTGTTCCCAGAAAATTAATAGAGGGGAAATCTTCCAATGGGGACACTAGTTCTGGTGACAACCAGGGATTCTCTCCGTTTGGGGGGGTGGGGGATTTCCTCTCACTTCCTGTTTTGGCTATGGGACAGGAAGTGAAGGGAAATCTCCCCAATGGGACACAGATGGAAAATGGAAAAATTAACAGGGTTTATAACCCTCCCTTACGCTATAGAAATACAATGCCTTAAATAAGTATTCACAACCCTTGAAATGTTCCACATTTTGTCATGTTACAACCAAAAACGTAAATGTATTTTATTGGGATTTTATGTGATAGACCAACACAAAGTGGCGCATAATTGTGATGTGGAAGGAAAATTATAAATACTTATTTAAATATATACTTAACCCCTTCATGTCCAAGCCTTTTTCTGACATTTGTTTCTTACAAGTTAAAATCAGTATTTTTTGCCAGAAAATTACTTAGAACCCCCAAACATTATATGTATTTTTTAGCAGAGACCCTAGAGAATAAATTGGTGATCATTGCAATCTTTTATGTCACATAGTATTTGCGCAGCGGTCTTTCAAATGCAATTATAAGACGAAATACGCTTTCATGAATTAATAGAAAACAAAACAGTAAAGTTAGCCCAATTTTTGTAATGTTATGCTGAGTAAATAGATACCTAACATGTCATGCTTTAACCCCTTCAATACTGGGCTATAGTCAAATGATGTCAGCAGATGGGATCTCCCATCCTGGGTGGGTGTTGTATGATGTCCTCGGTTTTTTTGCCGCTCCTGAGGGCTCCCATCGCAGCGATCGGGGATCAGGCGTGTCCTCGGGACTCAGCTCATCCCCGATTGGGGTAAAGAGCCAATAAAATCTGGCTCTTTACCACGTGACTGGCTGTGTCCAATCACAGCTGGTCACTATGAAGATCCGTGCTCCCACCGTTCGTGCGTGCAGCATGGCGATTGGGGTTGAGGTTTGTCCCTCGGACGAAGCTCAGCCCCGATCAGGGTAAAGAGCCAATGAAATTGGCTCTTTACCACGTAACCTGCTGTGTCCAATTACAGCCAGTCACAAAATGACAACAAACCGCGGTAACGAGCTGTTACTGGGTTCTCCATATCACACACCGATCATGTGTGAGGAGGAGATTGCGGTAAGAGCTCGTTAGCGCTTACTGTGTGCACCAATCACACTGACTGCCCCCCCAGTAATAAAGAGGACCTGTCACCACCCCATCAGAGTACCTGTCACTTGCCCATCAAAGTACCCGGGTACCTGTCACCTGCCCATCAGAGTAACCGAGTACCTGTCACCAGCCCATCAGAGTAACCGAGTACCTGTCACCAGCCCATCTGAGTACCCGAGTACCTGTCACCATCCCATCAGAGTACCCAAGTACCTGTCACCTGCCCAGCTGAGTACCCGAGTACCTGTCACCTGCCCAGCTGAGTACCCGAGTACCTGTCACCAACCCATCAGAGTATGCAAGTACCTGTCGCAAGCCCACCTGAGTACCCGAGTACCTGTCACCATCTCATCAGAGTACCCGAGTACCTGTCACCTGCCCTTCAAAGTACTCGAGTACCTGTCACCTGCCCATCTGAGTACCCGAGTACCTGTCACCAGAGAATCTGAGTTCTCGAGTACTGCTCTGAGTTCATGTCTGCAGCCTCTGACTACCTCCTGTATCATGTCTGCAGCCTCTGACCATCTCTTGTATCATGTCTGCAGCCTCTGACCATCTCTTATATCATGTCTGCAGCCTCTGACCACCTCCTGTATCATGTCTGCAGCCTCTGACCACCTCCTGTATCATGTCCGCAGCCTCTGACCACCTCCTGTATCATGTCCGCAGCCTCTGACCACCTCCTGTATCATGTCTGCAGCCTCTGACCTCCTCCTCTAGTAATTTGGGGAGAGCCTGGAGCTCCTCTCTAGGTTGTCCACTGTGTTTAGACTTTGCTACATGTAGAGAGTGTGGTCTTTTTTTAAGAACAGATAAAATAAAAAAAATGGAGTTCTTCTGACTGCTTGAATTTTTTTTGATGAAAACCATGGGCAGTAATCATGATGCATTGTGGAATCTAAGACAGGATAAATCATAATCGAATCCAGTGAAGATGCATACCCCTAGTGGGGGATGGTCTGACTGGGGAAACAGAGATCCCTGTTTCTGATTAGCAGGAACACAAGATCACTGTGTTCTCCTCCTTGTTTACATAGGCAGATCGCCGTTCTGCTTCTCTGGGGGAACGATCGGCGGGTCCCGGTGCACATCACGTCCGCCGGACCCACTGATTAGCTCCCCCTCTGGCCAATCCGCGTACACGCGCGCCCCCACTGTCTATTGCACGAAATGACAGCCGGGTACATTGTTTCGCGCAACAGAGCCGCCCTGCTACAGTATATCTGCGGTAGATGGTCTTTAAGCGGTTAAAGCGGAGCTAAGCCTAATTTTTCTACAACACTCGGGTTCCCTCACTGGCATCTTATTCTTGGTGCCGGTCTTTGGCCAATGTGGGATTATGACCCATCTACACATGGGCAGGAGTCAGTGATCCCGGAACACAGGGACTGTGCCAGAGATGTAAACTGAGCTGCACATGCTGGAGAAAACTGTGAGCTGGCAGCTTATTTTGGATTTTATTGCAGAAAATACTGTTCTGCAATAAAGAGCCCGCCTACTCGCAGTTTGTGACAGTGGAACTTTGGCTCCGCTTTAAGTGCTTGCTCACCCCAGGTGCAGGAATAAACGTGGAATCGAGTGTTTTCATTCCTAATGGCGCACCCACGCACCTGAAAAAGTACCTGTGCTCGCGGCTGCCAAAGTGCATGTTACTGCAGTATAGAGCGATTTTAAAAATTGTGCCTGCCGTACTTTTTGTGCATTTCCCTGCCAGAGCCCCGCTCCTGCTGTGATTGGACACAGCGGGAGCCAATCAGCGGATCCAGCGGACCTGATGTCTGCCGGAAACCTGACGATTATTCCAAGAGAGCCAGAATGGCAGATCGCCGTTCTGCTGGTAAGGAAGACAGAGATCTTGTAGTTCTGCTAAGCAAGAACACGTATCTCTGTCTTCCTACAGTTCCCCCACACAGTTAGTAAGCACTGCCTAGGAACACATTTAACCCATTGATCGCCCCTGGTGTCATTTATACAGTGTCACTGGTCCCCAAAAAGTGTCACTTAGTGTCAGATTTGTCCACCGCAATGTCGCAGTCCCACTATAAGTTGTTGATCGCTGCCATTACCAGTAAAAATAAATAAAAATTCCATAAATTGTCAGTTAAAGCGACGCAGTGCCAAATCACAAAAGGTGGCCTGGTCATGTTTTGGCTTTAGAACCGCTTTAATATTACAGGAAGGCTTCGATGAAGGATCTATAATGTTGGCCATTCAATGTTATTATTCAATTGATGTGGGATTCATAGTGACTGAATCTGCATACAACCGAATATCCATAACTTCCCTTCCCCATGGAGCCTCAAATGAGATCAAGCAGATTGGATGGGCCAGGGCGGACAATTACCCATCGTGTTGCATCATCCGGCAACACCAAGGCTCTTTGTTCATAAATAGGATTGTATTTTAATTTTACCGGATCATGAGATTTCACGGTAAAAGCAGAGATGCATACCATTGTATCTATGGAAATCCACTTTCCGGTGTAAGGCATATCGACCAAATGGGATGTCCACTATAGATTGTTACTATTAGGAAAGATCGATGGGAAAATAAATCGCTCATTTATGGAGGGGTGTATGGCTGCCATATGGAGATTGTACAATCAGATTGTACAGTGTATGGCCACCATATGGAGATTGTACAATCAGATTGTACAGTGTATGGCCACCATATGGAGATTGTACAGTGTATGGCCACCATATGGAGATTGTACAGTGTATGGCCGCCATATGGAGATTGTACAATCAGATTGTACAGTGTATGGCCACCATATGGAGATTGTACAGTGTATAGACACTATAAGGAGGTTGTACAATCAGATTGTACAGTGTATAGACACTATAAGGAGGTTGTACAATCAGATTGTACAGTGTATGGCCGCCATATGGAGATTGCATGGTGTATGGCTGGGAATTATATAGAATTAGTGTGAGGAGGACTCCAGTGCCAGGTATAGATGACAGGTGTGTGTATGGGGAAGGTTAGGCCCTGGCACAATGACATCACACATCCATATGGGTGATAGATCAGGCCATGTGCTCGGTAGGATGATGTGACAGATCAGACTATACACCATACATACACACACATATACACATACATATTTACAACGTCAGCGAGTACTCACCATCCGCAGACTTTGTGACAGGAACTAAACCCCGCCTCCAGCTGTCACCAGGCCCCGCCCTCTCCTCCTCTAGCACGCTGCTGTGTAGGACAGACCAGGAGGGCGCGTGGCCTCTATATATCTGAATGGAGGTGACCTGGGGGCGGGGATAGGCAGTGGTCACATGACTCATGTATAGGACTGCCTAAATGTATGGGAGGCGGGCCACTGACAGAGGGTGCAGGGGATGTGTCATTTCCGCCAGGGTGCTGTGTCTGTATAATGACATTGGAGGGAACTGGCCGCAGAGGCTTCCTGGCATCCCCTTAGATGTGTCATTCCAGCAGCAGCCACTGGGGGCGTGCGAGTCACGCCCAACCACACAGATATTCTGTACATTCATATCAGTTCCTGTCCTGACCCCCAGAGCTGACAATCTAATGTCCCCACCTCACATACCAGGGACAATTAAACATTCAAAGTGTCTTTAGAGAACTCATGTAGGGGGCGGTGATTGAACTCACAAACCCCAGGATGGCAAGACAGGCATGCTGCCCTGTAAGCCACTGACATGGCTGCAAGGTGTGAGTAGCTTATTGCATTGGGGTGTGCATCCCAGAACTCACACACATGGCTGTGTGCTGCAGAGAAATACAATGGATCACTGGGGTTTGTAGTGCATCCCTCCTCCTTGTGTCTGGGTGCCCCACACTCTTCTCTACACTGGATGGCGCTAGTGCAAGGGTTGATTAGGGTGTGCCCAGGCATACCTGGCACGCCTATGAATGGCTGCGTTCCTGAGGAGCTCTCCAACAGACCAACAGGAAACACTCATTACAATGTAACTAAAGACAAAGCTTCCCCCCTCCTCATTTTGGATAGCATAAGAGAGAGTTATAACCCCTGTCATCTCGCCATCTGTGTCCCATTGAGGAGATTTCCCTTCACTTCCTGTCCCACAGCCAACACAGGAAGTGAAGGGGAAATCCTCCCAAAGTGAGGCTATCACCAGAACTAGTGTCCCCATTGGAATATTTCCCCTCTTATTCCTGTCCTGGTGACAACCCAACATTTGGGATTTTCTTTGACTTTCATTATCAATGATAACATTAACCACTTAAGAACCGAAAGGTTTTGCCCCTTTCATGACCAGGCCATTTTTTTTTTGCGATTGAGCACTGCGTCACTTTAACTGACAATTGTGCAGTCATGCGACGTGGTACCCAAATACAATTTACGTCCTTTTTTCCCCACAAATAGAGCTTTCTATTGGTGGTATTTGATCCCCTCTGCGGTTTTTATTTTTTGCGCTATAAACAAATAAAGAGCAAAATTTTGAAAAAAAAATAATATTTTGTACATTCTGCTATAAAACACATCCAATAAAAAATGTAAAAAAATCTAATTACTTCATCAATTTAGGCCAAAATGTATTCTGCCACATATTTTTGGTAAAAAATTCCCCAATAAGCATATATTAATTGGTTTGCACAAAAGTTATCACGTCTACAAACTAGGGAATAGATTTATGGCATTTTTATTTATTTATTTTTTTACTAGTAATGGTGGCAATTAGCGATTTTTAGCAGCACTGCGATATTGTGGCAGACAAATCTGACACTGTGTGTCTCTTTTTTGGGAACCAGTGTCACCAATACAGCGATCAGTGCTAAAAAGAGGCACTGTTACTGTAGTAATGACACTGGCTGGGAAGGAGTTAACACCAGGGGCGATCAAAGGGTTAAGCGTGTTCCCAGGGAGTGTTTACCAACTGTATGGGGGATAAACTGCCTGGGACAACACAGAGCTCCGTCTCCCTGCTTAGTAGGAAGACAAGATCTCTATATCCTCCCCTTTCAGAACGGAGATCTGCCTTGTTTACATAGGCAGATCCCTGTTATGTCTCTGTGGGGAACGATCGCAGGTGGCCGGATGACATTGCACCCGCCGGACCCGCTGATTGTCTCCCCCGCTAGCCAATCGGTGCACGCACGCTTACACAGGCTAGTGCACGCAACGACATGCAGGTACGTCATTTCACACAGCCAAGCCATCTTGTCGCAGTACAACTGCAGCGGGTGGTCAGGAAGTGGTTAAACAGGATAAACAGAGAGGGCGAATCTCCCTAACAGGGGCACAGACAGCAATCAAAACTGACAGGGGTTCTAATTCCTCTCCATTTTATCCACAACTAAAAAAAAAAAAGTGTGCCTTTAGTTGTACCTGAGCCCGATCCAGCGATGTGCGCGAGCGCAGGGGCTCTGTGTCCCATGGGGAGATTTCACTTCCTGTCCCACAGCCAACACAGGAGGTGAGAGGTAATCCCTCTAAAGTGAGGAAATCCATGGCTATCACCAGAACTAGTGTCCCCATTGGAAGATTTCCCCTCTATTCCTGTCCTGGTGACAACCCAAAATTTCAGCTTTTATTTTAATTTCATTTGCAATGATAATGGTAAACAGGATAAATAGAGAGGGTGAATCTCACTAATGGGGGGGGGGGGGGGGTGTTCTGATCCCTCTCCAAAAAATGTGTACCTTTAGGCCTGGATCACACCTATGCATTTTTAGTGTTTTTTGCAGAAACACACTACAGATCATGCAACATGGTTTCCTATGGGACACGTTTTCAGCCGCTGCGTTTTTGCAAAGGGTCAGGAACTTTTTTTAAACGCAAAACGGTGCTTTTTTTTGTTTGTTTATTTTCAATAGACTTCAATGAAGAGTCTGCAGAAAAGCATGTAGTGCATCTTTGCTGTGATTTTACAGCGATCTGTGTTTTTTAATCTGCCCAACAACAAACTGGCCCAAAAAAAAGCATAGAAAATGCAAAAAGCAAATTGCAGCTGAATCGCGTATGCAAATGCAAAACGCACATCAAAAAGCACTGCAGAAATGGATCAAAAGCAAACTGCATAGGTGAGAACCGGGCCTACGGGTCCTTTCACACATACGGACCATTCATCAGTTCATCAGTTCCGTCACATCAAAACGGATGAAGTATTCATCCGTTTTTCATCAGTTTTTTTTACATCCACTACCAATGCAAAAACTGATGAAAAACTGACTGTTCGTCCGTTTTCATCCGTTTTTTGTCCGATCCGTTTTTTTTATGGATGAAAAATAGGACTTTCATCCGTTCAAAAAGACGGATGTTGACGGAACCGGATGAAAATGGATGCAAATGAATGATCATCCGTTTTTCCATAGAGATGCACTGATGTCCGTTTTTCATCCGTCAACGGATGGATGAAAAACGGACAAATGGTCCGTATGTGTGAAAGGGGCCTAAAGCCTTGTACACACGGTTGTACAACAAGCAGTCGTACGAAGTTGGTCCAACAAAGTTGTACTGTGCAAAACACGCATGCTCAGAAGTCAGGAACGCCCGGAAGTGTCCGTTCGTGTAAAACTATGTTCCTAATTCACAAATCACATTCACCTGAACTTCCTCTTTATACTCTCATAACACGTCACTACATTCGGCTTGGTCGTACGATCACTTAGTGCGTGTCAGTATGCGTGATACCACAGTCAACGTACGATTTTGGACGTCCAGTCGTACGACCGTCACATTGTGTGTATGAGGCTTTAGTTGTACTTCAAGGGCTAGTTTACACTTGCTTCAAAACAGGGTGTCAGACAGGCATTGTTAAAGCTCCCTTAACATCAGTCAAAGCTCATGTCACTAAATAAAATGGTTAGCTTATAGCCCTGTTTACACCTTGCATTGGCTTTGCTTTGCTTCAGCTCTGCATCAAAATGTATACCCCATGTAGCCAGGGGAGGGCTGGCAGCCTTAGGGCCTGGGGGCAAGTCCAGTCAAGTGGCCCATTGAACCACCGAATCAGCTCACCATCCATGCCCACCTGGTTTTAGAACGTATATTGATGTTATGAAGCAAGACAAATATGATACAATATGGTAACATAATTGAATGTTAATAGCAACAAAGGAGGTGTAACAAAAATAATGCATCAATGCAGCTCATCAGTGCCCACCAATGCAGCCTCACCAGTGCCCATCAATGCAGCCTCACCAGTGCCCACCAATGCAGCCTCACCAGTGCCCATCAATGCAGCTCATCAGTGCCCACCAATGCAGCCTCACCAGTGCCCATCAATGCAGCCTCACCAGTGCCCATCAACGCAGCCTTACCTGTGCCCATCAATGCAGCCTTGCCAGTGCCCATCAATGCAGCCTGATCAGTGCCCATCAATGCAGCCTCACCAGTGCCCATCCAATGCAGCCTGCAATGCAGAGAGAGGAGAGCCGCTGGATTACACAGAGCGGGGATCTCCCGCATACCTGGCGCGGCCGCTCTCATATGAAGTCCCACCTCCTGGACCGGCTCCCCCCCCCAGAGGCAGCCCAATGGGCCCAGCAGGATCCATGGTAGGGCCGGCCCTGGGCACCCCCCCCCCCATTGCCTGCAGTTAGTTGTGTTAACTGCGCCCCTGGCCCCTACTTCCTTCCTCCGCAAAAAGAAAAAAAATGTGAACTGACAGCGGCTGTCGGCCATTTTGAATGTAAGTTAGGGTGGCCTGGGGGGCAATTGCCACCCTGCCCCCCAGCCCAGCCCTCCCCTGCATATAGCTTTAGCCAAGCTTCAAAGCCTCTTCAATGCCTCCATAGAAGTCTATGACAAGGCTTGTTTGAAGCTTGCTTGAAGCACCTGTGGCTTTTCAGAGGCTTTAATTCAGCTTTAGCTTCGCTCTTTGTTTTGGAGAAATTGCAGGTGTGAGATATCAACACACAGGGCATCAGTCAAGCTTCAACAAAGCTTCCAAAAAGCTTCACTGAAGCCTCATTAAAGTGCCACAAATCCTCATTGAAGCACCACTGAAGCCTCAAAAACACATCATAAAAGGTTGATGAAGCAGTAGGGGCTTTAATGTGCATTGAAGCCAAAGCAAGTGTAAACGAGCCCTAAGGCCCCATTCACACCTGTGAGTTTGTGTGTGTAAAACTCCTGTTGCCTATGTGTGCAAAACATGTGACGTGTGCCATTGTTAATGGTACACCAAACACAGCAAGCCGATGCACATTTTGAAACGTGCAAAAACACACAACAAATGCAGAAAAATGCGCAAGGCTTAGGTTGGGTTCACATACGTGCGGCTGTGGTTTGCAGTCCAGTGCCCTGTGCGCGTGTGTTCACTGGTTTATGTGCGATTCAGGTGAAGATTTTTCCCTGAATTCACACCTGGACCGGATCCAAAAATCCATTGAAAGACGCTCACAGATGTAAAACGCGTCCAATTCGCTTATATGTGAACCCGGCCTTAGTGGTTGTAAACCTCCATGGGGAAGTTATACCTATAGGTACTGTAAATCTGCGCCGTTTAGGAGATACAGTGGGTACGGAAAGTATTCAGACCCCCTTAAATTTTTCACTCTTTGTTATATTGCAGCCATTTGATAAAATCATTTAAGTTCATTTATTTTCCTCAATGTACACACAGCACCCCATATTGACAGAAAAACACAGAATTGTTGACATTTTTTCAGATTTATTAAAAAAGAAAAACTGAAATATCAAATGGTCCTAAGTATTCAGACCCTTTGCTCAGTATTTAGTAGAAGCACCCTTTTGATCTAATACAGCCATCAGTTTTTTTGGGAAAGATGCAACAAGTTTTTCACACCTGGATTTGGGGATCCTCTGCCATTCCTCCTTGCAGATCCTCTCCAGTCCTGTCAGGTTGGAATCGTTGGATGGTGAACGTTGGTGGACAGACATTTTTTAGGTCTCACTAGAGATGCTCAATTGGGTTTAAGTCAGGGCTCTGGCTGGGCCATTCAAGAACAGTCACTGAGTTGTTGTGAAGCCACTCCTTCATTATTTTAGCTGTGTGCTTAGGGTCATTGTCTTGTTGGAAGGTAAACCTTCGGCCCAGTCTGAGGTCCTGAGCACTCTGGAGAAGGTTTTCTTCCAGGATATCCCTGTACTTGGCCGCATTCATCTTTCCCTCGATTGCAACCAGTCGTCCTGTCCCTGCAGCTGAAAAACACCCCCACAGCATGATGCTGCCACCACCATGCTTCACTGTTGGGACTGTATTGGACAGGTGATGAGCAGTGCCTGGTTTTCTCCACACATACCGCTTAGAATTAAGGCCAAAAAGTTCTATCTTGGTCTCATCAGACCAGAGAATCTTATTTCTCACCATCTTGGAGTCCTTCAGGTGTTTTTTTAGCAAACTCCATGCGGGCTTTCATGTGTCTTGCACTGAGGAGAGGCTTCCGTCGGGCCACTCTGCCATAAAGCCCTGACTGGTGGAGGGCTGCAGTGATGGTTGACTTTCTACAACTTTCTCCCATCTCCTGACTGCATCTCTGGAGCTCAGCCACAGTGGTCTTTTGGGTTCTTCTTTACCTCTCTCACCAAGGCTCTTCTCCCCCGATAGCTCAGTTTGGCCAGACAGCCAGCTCTAGGAAGGGTTCTGGTCGTCCCAAATGTCTTCCATTTAAGCATTATGGAGGCCACTGTGCTCTTAGGAACCTTAAGTGCAGCAGACATTTTTTTGTAACCTTGGCCAGATCTGTGCCTTGACACAATTCTGTCTCTGAGCTCTTCAGGCAGTTCCTTTGACCTCATGATTCTCATTTGCTCTGACATGCACTGTGAGCTGTAAGGTCTTATATAGACAGGTGTGTGGCTTTCCTAATCAAGTCCAATCAGTATAATCAAACACAGCAGGACTCAAATAAAGGTGTAGAACCATCTCAAGGATGATCAGAAGAAATGGACAGCACCTGAGTTAAATATATGAGTGTCACAGCAAAGAGTCTGAATACTTAGGACCATGGGATATTTCAGTTTTTCTTTTTTAATAAATCTGCAAAAATGTCAACAATTCTGTGTTTTTCTGTCAATATGGGGTGCTGTGTGTACATTAATGAGGAAAATAAATTAACTTAAATGATTTTAGCAAATGGCTGCAATATAACAAAGAGTGTAAAATGAAAGGGGGTCTGAATATTTTCCGTACCCACTGTATTTACTGTGTTGTGTGCCAATGATGTCACCGGCGCATGTGCTGTGAAGAAACGTGCCATGCCCTTTCTTCCCGGGCGAGTACCGTGACTGGTGGCTCCCGTGCGCAGGAGTGACGTCACGCGGCTCTGGCCAGTCACAGAGCTGGAGTCTGCGGAAGGAAGAGAGGCAGACATGGATGCGGCCTCCAGCCGGGACAGCTTGGGCTTTGTTTGCAGGTAAGTGTCACATAATGGGCTTGTATGCGATGCATCAGGGTTTACTTCCTCTTTAGGGCACTTTCACACTGGGGCGGTAGCGGTAAAGTGCCGCTAGTTTCAGTGATGCTTTACCACTGTATAATGGCGCTATGGTGCCACTATTAGGGTTGCCACATCATCCCTATCCAGGACACATATTAATTACTCTGGTTCTATGGCTGATATGGTAATTAAACTCACTTGGTGCCTTATCTGCATTAAATCAGCCTCAAAACCTGTGTAATTCATATGTGTCCTGGATTAAAGGGATGATGTGGCAACCCTAGCCACTATGCATGCAGGAGCGCTGCGATTTAACCCCCCACAAGGGGTTAAATGCAACAGCGCTCCGTGCTTCCGAGGTGGCGTGCGGCCGCTTCGGAAGCGCTGTCCATTGATTTCAATGGGGGGGGGGGGGCGGTAGAGGAGTGGAACCGCCCCAAAGATGTCCTGATTGCAGGACTTTTGCTAATGTCCTGCAAGCGCACTGCCCCAGCGTGAAAGCACTCAGGACTTTCACATTAGGGTGCATTGAGACACATTTTTCAGACACTTTACAATCGCTATTTTTAGCTCAAAAGTGCCTGAAAACGGCTCATTGTGAAAGGGGTCTAAGGCTCTATTCACACGAATGCGTTTTTGGATGCATTTTGCAGAAATGCAGGGAATTTTTTTAACATGGGTTCCTATGGAACATGTTCACATCAATGAATTTTGGTGCCTCTGCGTTTTTGGAAAGGGGGACTTTTTCCCCAGCAAAATGCAGTGTTTTGCATGTAATAGACTTCAATGGGCATGCAAGAAAAACACAAGTGCTGCGTTTTTGCCGCAATTTTGAGTTTTTAAATCTGCCTAGCAACAAAACGCAAAACGTTGTAAAATCACGGTAAAAAACGCTGCAGAAAGCACAGAAAAAAGCACTGCAAAAACGCTGAAAAGCCAAATGCATAGATGTGAATCGAGCCTAAGGCCTGATTCACAGCTATGCATTTTTAGTGCTTTTTGCAGATTTGCACTACAGAACGTGTTCCATAGGAAACCATGCTGAATGGACTGCAGTGCAAATCTGCAAAATGCAAAGCACTAAAAACGCATAGGTGTGAATCAGGCCTGAGCCCTGGTTCACATTGACATCATTTGGCGTGTGATCTGACATGCCAAATCGCATGTCAAATCGGTGGCAATTGCTGGCAATAGCACCGTCCTAATCGGGGCGGCGTCACACCGATTTCAAAAAGTAGTTTTTGTACTACTTTTTGCGATTTACAGGCACAATTTCCATAGGCATCTGTTTAGAAACCCTCACAGATGCCTGTGAAATCACCGTTGAAATCGGGACTGACATGCGGGAATGAAAAGGTGCGAGTTTAGCTGAACTCCATTTCATTCTCGCACTCAGTGTGAACCCAGGCTGAGGGCCGGTTCACACTGAGGCGATCCTAGGCGATTTGCGATCCGACTTGTGTTGCCCCAATTCGCCTCAAATCGCCTGACATCAGAAATCCCATTGGAATGAATGGAGCTGTCTTAATATGCGCTACTCAAGTCCAAAGCGATTCCAAAAAAGGTTCCTGTACTATTTTCAAGCGGCTTCTAGGCGAATTGAGCCCATAGAAGTCAATGGAAGTTCGCTTCCAAGTCGGATCCCTGTCTGTGAAGAAGTGACTTTCCAGGAAGAAGAACATAATTTTGCCAGAAGACACACCTCTCATGTCCCAGATACTCGTGTTGAAATCGCCTAAAATCGCCTGATATCGCGCAGAAGTCTCGCCGCAATTGCGCCGCTTCGCCTTTTCAAATCGCCTAGCAAAGTCGCCCCGAAGTCGGATCGCCTCAGTGTGAACCGGCCCGAAAGGTGGTGAAAAGCTACATGGGCTACTTTTTCATGTGTAGGGAATCCCATTGGAATGACGATAGCGGTGTGAATGGGACTAAGCTGGGTTCACTTAAAGAGTTAGCCCCCGTTCACACCGGTGCAACTTCAGGTGGGACATGCGATTTACAAATCTAATATCTTTCTATGGCACTCTCTTAATGTGATTTGAAGTAGTGCAATTTGAAAAATAGTTCCTGCACTATTCTTAGCAATTTCATGTGCGACTTGCATTGACATCTGTGCATGAAATCACACAGATGACGGCAAGCCGCAGATAAAATCGCAGTGTCTATGTCTTTGAAATCGCGCTGAAGTAGCGCAGTTTCAAAGGTGCATTTAGTGTGAACGGGGGCTAAGTTTCATAAAGAATGAAAAGGTAAAGTAAGGCTAGGTTCACACCTGTGCTTTACATGTGTTTTTGATGCAATTGTCCAGTGCGGGTTTTATTGTACATTTTCAAGTGCTTTTTTGATGCATTTTCATGCTTCAATGCAGTTTTTTTTTCATAGGAGGAGACTGGTTGTTAAACACAAAACCGTACCAAAAGTGAAGCAAAAATGCAGGTACATGCATTTTTAATGCACGTTTGGTGCACACCCATTAAAGTCTATGGACCCAAAAATGCACCTTCCTGCATGAAAAAGTCCCTGTACCTCTTTCAAAAAGGCACTGCAGGAAATGGCATAGAAGTGAACAGGACCCACTGGAAACTATGTTAAATAGTAAAGAGAAGGTAAACTTACACTTTAACCAATTACCTACTGCGCACTTTTACCCCCTTCCTGCCCAGGCCAAATTTCTGCTTTCAGCGCTCTCACACTTTGAATGACGAATGTGCGGTCATGCAATACTGTACCCAAACAAACATTTTATTATTTTTTTTCACACAAATAGAGCTTTCCTTTGGTGGTATTTAACCAGCACTGCATTTTTATCGTTTGCTAAATAAATGAATAAAAACCGAAAATTTTGAAAAAAAAAACAAAACATGTTTTCATAATTTGTTATAAAATTTTGGGAACAGGTAATTTTTCTCCTTCTCTGATGGGCACTGATAGGCTGCACTGATGGGCACTAATGAGGTGGCACTGACAAGGCGGGCACTGATAGGTTGCACAGACAGGGGCATTGCTAGGTGGGAAAAAGCCCAGGGGCTGAAGCCCGAAGAAAAGTGAGAAATGGGTGTGGTTTAAACAAAGTTGTGGGCATGGCTCTAAGGGGGGTTTGGTTCGATTCTGAGATGAACAAGGGATGGAGGAAGGAAGAAAGAAAGAGAAAGGGAGAGAAGGAAAGAGAAAAGAAGGAAGGAAAGAAAACGGATGGAGGGACAGCAGGCCCAGATCCTACACCACAATAGAAATGTGTGTATTATAAAAATACTCCTCCTCCTCATGCTCTCAGCCTGCTTCCAATTACATCCGTGATCAACTGTGATCAGGTGTCCCCAGCAGAGTCCCTCATTATATCAGGTGTCCACAGCGGAGTGCCTCCTTCGATCAGGTGTCCCCAGCAGAGTGCCTCATTATATCAGGTGTCCCCAGCAGAGTCCCTCATTATATCAGGTGTCCACAGCGGAGTGCCTCCTTCGATCAGGTGTCCCCAGCAGAGTGCCTCATTATATCAGGTGTCCCCAGCAGAGTGCCTCATTATATCAGGTGTCCACAGCGGAGTGCCTCCTTCGATCAGGTGTCCCCAGCAGAGTGCCTCATTATATCAGGTGTCCCCAGCAGAGTGCCTCATTATATCAGG
>BLSH010000624.1:500987-520781 GCA_018402905.1 Glandirana rugosa
ACCGGGATCTCACTGAAGGCACTATGATACCTTGTGATAGTCGTACTTCGGGGTTCCCCAGGGCACGAGGAGTGAATACCCTACGGACGTCCCATTGGGTCGGACCGGATTGGTCCCGAGGGGTTTCTGAGGGGATCGTGGACGATGTTCGAATGTAACCCGAGACATGATTGGTACACCCATGTTCGGGGAGAAGTCCTCTGTAAGGGTATAAGTCACGCATATCTTTTTTAGTGGGGGAAATGTTATTAGTGTAAAACAACGACACGTCAGACTTTACTTCTGTCCGTGTCAAAAACAAAATAGGTCGACATAAATGAGTCACGTTGAATATTGTAGGTTCACTTTCTATATTGTGGTTGTAAAGTCTTTTTTGTTTTTAGTTTTTGTCTTAGTGACTCAGATCCTTTTTCCAACTCAGTGATTCTGTTTTTGATTTTTGTTTTTTCTGAAATGTTGGTGTTATATCTTTCACTTGGATGTTATAAGTTGCACTGAGTAAATACAGCTGGATAAAACAAAAACTGTGCCTGTCTTCATTTCAGACTGCACAGCAACAAAATGTGATTATTGTAAAGGGGGTGATTTTTTCTATACGCACTGAATATGGGAATGTCTCCTGAAGAGGGGCTTGTACCCACATGGTTAGTACAGAGCCCAATGTAAGCTTGTAGCAGGTGCTAGGGGAGTCTTTGGGGAGCCCTGGTTAGGCCAGGCTGGGTTACCCTGCAGGCATCCCATAAGTGAGGAGCACGGGACCCCTTGGGGCTTCATGCTGATAGTGTTCCATAGTATCACGGAAGTCACTCTAGGGCCAGGCAGGATTGGCTCAAAGAGTGGGCTTGCTCCCCTAGTACACAACACTTTCTAAATGGCCAGCTTACCTTGTCAGACTCCAAGAACACCAAATCTATTCCATCCTGCATCAATGGGAGCTACAAGGCTGGCTGTAGAAGAGTACAAATATATTGTCAAATAAAACAAATCAGCGATATACACTAAGCCCCCTTCTCATCTGTGTGAGTTTTCGCCGGTTCACATCTATGCGATCTTCACTTGTCCACGTCCTTCTTTGGTATTACTTAAAGTGACACGAACAAAGATCCTTATTCTCTAAAAAAAAAAAAAAATACACATCCCCTACTTAATGGCCCTGTAATCTATATTTTCTGAAATCATTTCTTACTGTGTTTTTCTGCCTTGTAAAGTCCTCTGGGAGCTCCCAAACCTCTCCTTATGTTTCTCCCTTCCGTTTTCTTGGAACAAGCAGCAGTGCATATTAGTTGCGGTCATGTGCATGCTATAAATTCCATAGTCCACAGCCCATCTCGGGAGTGAACAAAATTATGTTCCTGCATACATGGAGACCATGAAGAGTGAATGTAGCCACCCTCAAACAGCAAGTCAGATCACAGCAGCGAAAAAAAAAAAAAAAGGATTTAGAGGTTTGGAGGGGGCTGAGAGTAATATCAGGGACTTTGATACGCCCGTGTGTATGCGGCCTTAAAGTTATGAATCCATACTTGGACATCATTTTTTTATTTATTATTTATTGTCACTTAAGACTGTGTTTTTTGTATATGCCATACAAGCTGGCTAAAATTCTGTTTAAAAGATTTTTCTGGTCATTATTTGGATGAAAGTTTACACTTATCCCCCTATAGTTAATTTTGAGGTGTATGTTCTCATGTCATATTTTATGTAATGCGCCGCTACTTATGATATACCTTTGATTTATGCTTAGGGTTTTTTCTATAGACCTTGGTGGCAGGCTGCTACACTATTCATTTACAAGTATATTCATTCCAGCATTTGTCCTTGAGCTTAGCGCTGATCAGGGGTGTAACGATAGGGGTTGCGATTGCAACCGGGCCCCATGCTCCAGGGGGCCCATGTGCTTCCCTTGTACACCTGGATAGGAGTGATGGCAGGGGGTGGCATTTAGAAGTTTTATTCATTCCAATTTTCCTCCTAATGCAGGAGATTGGTTCCTCTATATGCTGCCCCTGCCGCCCCTCCTATCCAGTTTGCTTGTCTTCTGCTGTTCCCAGGGTCCCGCTGCGGGACCGTAATAAAGGGACCCGTGATAGGAGTAAAGGGCCCCAGGATCAGCAAGAAGAGGGAAGGGCCCTGGCCAGAGGTCAGGGGGGGCCCTTCCTAATTTCTTGCACCCGGGCCCTGAAGGTTCTAGTTACGCCTCTGGCGCTGATATATATTTGAGATATAATTTGATCACCTCTGCGGTTTTTATATTTTGCGCTATAAACAAACGAAGAGCGACAATTTAAAAAAATATATATATTTTTTACTTTTTGCTATAATAAATATCCAAAAAAAAAAAAAAAAACCTCTTCATCTGTTTAGACCAATATGTATTCTTCTACATATTTTTGGTAAAAAAAAAGTGTATATTGATTGGTTTGTGCAAAAGTTATAGCGTCTACAAACTATGGGAATAGATTTATGGCATTTTTATTATTATTTTTTTTTTTACTAGTAATGGCGGCGATCTGTGATTTTTAGTGGGGCTGCAACATTGCAGCGGACGGATCGGACACTTTTGACACTTTTTTGGGGCCATTGACTTTTATACAGCGATCAGAGCTAAAAATAGCCACTGATTACTGTGTAAATGTCACTGGCGGGGAAGGGGTTAACACTAGGCGGCGATCAAAGGGTTAAGTGTTCCCTAGGGAGGAGTTTCTAACTGTGGGAAGAGTGTATTGACTGAGAGTAGAGAGAGAACGCTGTTCCTGATCACTAGGAACAGCAGATCTCTCTCTACTTCCCTGACAGAACGGGGATGTGTCTGTTTACTTTGACAGAACGGGGATCTGTTTACATTGACAGATCCCCGTTCTATCTCTCTGAGGATCAATCACGGGTGGCCGGCTCCGGAGTTGTGCCGTGGGCGCGCGAGCCCCCTATAGCTCTTAAAGCGGCCAACGTGCAATGACAGCGATTCGCACAGCCATGCCAACCTACCTACTTGTACTGCAGTGGCTGGTCGGCAAGTAGTTAAACAGCACAGTGTTTGTGCTGTCTAATCTGCCCCTCTCTGAGCTGTAAAAAAAACCTGGCTGATCCTGCCACTTCCTGTGTCCCCCTCTGTGTCCTGACCACGATAATCATAGTTGCTGAGCCCTGATCATCATGGTCAGTTTACGTCCCTCTGTCAACCGCAGCTCTCCTCTGTCCCCCTACCTCCTTGCCTGTCAGCTCCGTGTGTCTCTGTCCCCCCCCCCCTTGGTTCCAGAAAGTGCTGGAAGGGGGAATGGATGAGGAGGTATCACTTGATGTGTATGTTATGGATCCCTGACCAATCCCCGATCTGGATTGGCAGGGGGCAGGCCTCCTTAACCACTTCAATACTGGGCACTTAAACCCCCTTCCTTCCCAGACCAATTTTCAGATTTCAGCGCTGTTGCAGTTTGAATGACAATTGCGCGGTCATGCGACACTGTACCCATATGAAATTTTTATCATTTTTTTCACACAAATAGAGCTTTCTTTTGGTGGTATTTAATCACCCCTGGGTTTTTTATTTTTTGCGCTATAAATTAAAAAAAAAAAAAAATTTTCAAAAACAATGCATTTTTCTTCGTTTCTGTTATAAAATTTTAATTAAATTAAAAAGTAATTTCTCTTCATAAATTTTGACCAAAAATGATACTGCTACATTTCTTTGGTAAAAATAACCCAAATCGGGGGTTTATTTGGTGTTGGCGGACAGACAGATGTGACGGGGAATGTGACAGATGTGACGGGGCATACAGATGTTTTGTGTATGGTGACAGATGTGACAGGGACAGACAGATGTTTGGGGACTGTGACAGATGTGACGGGGACATACAGATGTTTGGGGACTGTGACAGATGTGATTGGGGACATACAGATGTTTTGGGGACTTTTTTATGGGGACACTTATATGTATGGGGACAGGGGTATCAGTGTGCTTGGTGCACTGTGTGGGGGGCGATCTGTGACAGCTTTCTGCATGAAATCCTCATCATGCAGAGAGCTGTCACAGAGCTGCAGCTCCCCCCTTCCCCCCCCCCGCACTGAGCTCGGCGGGGGGAGAACTGTCACAGAGACGTTCATCTCTGTTTACAATGTGACGGCTGTGATTGGACACAGCCGTCACATGATCGGGAGGGCCAGTCACTGCGCCCGTATCATAATGATCACAGGATCAAGCAGCAGCGCGCCGCGTGGCCGCGCTGCGAGCTCCTGTTCTGCAGGACGTGTATATACGTCCTGTCAGAACGGGGAAGCTCCCGCCCGGCCGTATATGTACAGTGGCCGGGTGGGAGGTGCGTAAATACAGTGATCTGCGAGCAGGTGGGAGGAGAATTTCAGTGGAGTTGATGAAGATGTAGCAGAGGTGCTGTGGAGGGGGGGTGGCCTTGGGGCCTGGAGACAATCCTTCACCCACAGTTGATCCAGAGGAAGGCAAAAAACCCCAGCAAAGCATGATCCAATTTGTTATAACGGGGGGAAAAAATTCCTTCCTGATCCCCCGAGAGGCAATCGGATCGGATACAATCGGATACACCCTGGATCAACTTTACCTAAAAATGTTAGTACCCAGTTGTATTATTTACTTTAAGGAAAGAATCCAGGCCTTTTTTAAAGCAATCAACCGTGCTGGCCAAAACCACCTCTGGAGGGAGTCTATTCCACATTTTCACAGCTCTTACTGTGAAGAAACCTTTCCGTATTTGTAGATGAAATCTTTTATCCTCTAGACGTAAAGAGTGCCCCCTTGTCCTTTGTGATGACCTTAAAGTAAATAACTCAACACCAAGTTCACTATATGGACCATTTATATATTTGTATATGTTGATCATATCCCCTCTTAACCTCCTCACCTCAAGAGAGAATAAATTCAGTTCCTCTAGTCTTTCCTCCTAGCTAAGCTCCTCAATGCCTTTTATTAGTTTGGTTGCCCTTCTCTGTACTTTCTCCAGTTCCCCGATATCCTTTTTGAGAACTGGTGCCCAAAACTGAACTGCATATTCCAGATGAGGTCTTACTAATGATTTGTACAGGGGCAAAATTATCTCTCTCTCTCTGGAAACCGCAGCTTGGCATTGCATGCCATTATTAAGCTTATGATCTACCAAAACCCCCAGATCTTTCTCCACTATGGATTCCCCTAGTTGTACTCCCCCTAGTATGTACGATGCATGCATATTCTTAGCCCCCAAGTGCATAACTTTACATCTGTCAACATTAAACCTCATTTGCCACATAGTCGCCCAATTAGACAGTGCATTGAGGTCTGCTTGTAAGTTGGAGACATCCTGCAAAGACGTTATTCCACTGCATAGCTTGGTGTCATCTGCAAACACTGAAATGGTACTTTTAATCCCAGACCCTATATCATTTATAAATGTATTGAAAAGTAAGAGTCCCAACACTGAACCTTGGGGTACACCACTGATAACCTTAGACCATTCAGAATAAGAATCATTAACCACTACTCTCTGAATTCGGTCTTTTAGCCAGTTATGTATCCATTTACAAACTGATCTTTCCAAGCCTGTAGACTTTACCTTACACATTAGCCGTGTGGGGAACGGTGTCAAACGCTTTTGCAGAATCCAAGTATACCACGTCCACAGCCACCGCTCTATCCAAGGTTTTACTTACATGCAGAGGAGGTGTTGGACTGGCTTACTAAACCTTCCTCATCCTCCGTCACGCAAGCAGAGACAAGTGTGCAGTCCCCTGCAGTTGCCAGAGTGGATAAACCTGCCTCCTTGTCCACATCTATTCCTGCCATAGCCCCAACATCAGCCACGGAGGAGTCAACTGAGTTATTTGACCACAGTGTCAGCCCCTTGCTCCTTGATGATGCCCAGCCATTCGACTCCACTGACAGGGATGATGGTATATAACAGGGTGTCCCAGGTCCTAGCAGCATATCTGCCAGCAGCACACCACCAGCTGTAGACTGTAGCCAGCAAATTTCTCTGCCCCATCTGCTGTAACGAAAAAAAAAAAAAAATACAGTCCCTGCCACCCACATGCCCAGCATCTAAATGCAAGCTTGTCAAAGCTGTTGGCTCTCCAACTTCTTCCTTTCAGCCTGGTGGATTCTGCCCCCTTCCGTGAATTTGCACTATGTGCTGTACCACAATGGCAGGTTCCCAGTCGCTACTACTTTTCATGTAAGGCTGTTCCATCTCTCTACCATCACGTGAAAGGGAATGTTCTGGCATCGTTGGTCAAGGCAGTTAGCCGCAAAGTCCACCTTACTGCTGACACGTGGTCCAGCAACCATGGGCAGGGACAATATATTTAGTTCACAGCACACTTGGTAATGTTGCTTGCAACTCGGAAGCATGCAGGACAGGGCTCGGTGCTGCAGCTTGTTGTGTCCCCACGTCTCCATACAGCTGGTGGTGATGATGCCAGACCTGTGAGCTCTACCCCCTTCTCCGCCACCTCCATGCCCTTCTTTACAGAATTGTCCTGTGAACATCAGGTACCCCCTAAGCATTGAAAGGGCTATTGCATGAGTCAGGTTAAAAGTTGCCATGCAGTGCTTCAGCTGGTGCATCTAGGAGACAGGAACCACACCGGAGCAGAGATTCTTTCAGCTCTGCAGGGACAGGCCCAGAGGAGGTTCACACCAGGCCAGCTAGAGCCAGGAATGGTGGTGTGCGATAATGGCTCAAACCTCCTGTCCGCCCTTAGACAGGGAAAGTTGACACATGTGCCATGCCTGGAGCATGTCCTCAATTTGGTGGTGCAGCGTTTCCTAAATACGTACCCAGGGTTGGAAGATGTGCTAAAGCTGGCCAGAAGAGTCTGTAGCCATTTCAGGTGGTCATACACAGCCAGTGCTCAGTTGGCTGAAATTCAGCAGGAATTCCACCTGCCCATAAACTGCCTGATTTGTGACATGGCCATCAGGTGGAACTCGACATTGGCAATGCTGCAGTGGCTATACATGAAGCAGAGGGCCGTCAACGAGTACCTATGCGAGAACGGCACAACGACAGGCTCAGGCCGCCTCGGCTTTTTTTCCCCACGCCAATGGCTGATCATTAAGGATGCATGCACTGTACTGTCACCATTTGAGGAGGTCACAAGGATGATGAACCATGACAGTGCATGCATCAGTGATACAATCCCTGTTGTGTTCCTGCTGGGGCAGACTCTGTGTGACATTATGGACAGTGCACTGGAGGCAGAGCAGCAGGAGGAAGAGAAGGACTTCCTTTCCTCTCAAGGCCCACTTTATCCAGACACCATCATTCCTATGTCACAGAACACACAGGAGGAGAGAGGGGAAGAGGATAGATAGGAGGATTCTGGCAGTTTTGTAGGCTGCGAAGAAGATGAAGACATGCGTCAATCTGTAAGCCATGGCTTTCCTTTTGGGAGTAGTACACGGCTAGGAGGAAGTTCCAGATGCTGTCATCCTGAGTGACCCCTAGGAGTCTGCTTCTCAAGCCTTGGCAAATCTGAGGCGCGTGGCAACCTCATGCTTCAAAGCCTGCGAAATGGCCCAAGAATATGTGGCATAAAGGAGAAGGATCATTACTGGTTGGCAACATTCCTTGACCACCGTTATAAGGGGAAAGTCTCAGAACACATTCCGTCCCCACAGAGAGTGCAGAAGATTAAATCTCTTGAGGACACGTTAAAGAGGATTTTATTGAACGTTTTTCCTGACTCCAGTAGGTTGTAGTGTCATAGAAAACATAGTATTGAGTCTTCTGTTGGTCAAGAGAGGGGTGTTGGAGAAGGCGTCCGCCTAAGTGATGCATTTCGGAATATTTTTAGTCCTCACCGCCCAGGGCTGTCAGCTTTCACATCCCATCGGCAGCGTCTGCATCTCATGGTGGACGATTACCTTGGGGCCAAAACAGAAATGGAGAGCTTTCCAGTTGACGATCCACTGGCTTACTGGGTCATGAGAATAGACCACTGGCCAGAACTTGCCCAGTATTCTATTGAGTTGTTAGGCTGCCCTGCATCCAGCGTGCTTTCAGAATGGGCATTCAGTGCTGCAGGAGGTTTTGTTACTGATCATAGAACGCTTCTGTCCACACACTCCGTATACCGTTTGACTTTTATCAAAATGAATCAGCCCTGGATTACCAGCTATGAAGTCCCAGATGCCGATGTCACTGATTAAGTGTTTTTAGGATGTGGAATCTCTGCAGGACTTCAAGGCTGCCTAGCTTTGAGGGTGTTCAATCATTTATTTCATCTGGAAGAATGTTTTTGGTATAGGTTTCATGGGCTCTATTGACACCCAAAGACCAATTTTTCAGCACCTGTTTGACTGGTGCATATCATTGCAGTTTTTTTGTCTTCATCAAGAGCACCTCTATAGAGTTACGGTGAGAAGGCGCCACTGACACCCAAAGAGTAATTTTTCTGCACCTGTTTGACAGGTGCATATCATTGCAATTTTTTACAGCAGGGCCAATTCTTGCTTTCATGAAGAGCACCTCTATAGGGTTATGGTGTGAAGGCACCACCGACACCCAAAGCCCAATTTTTCCGCACCCGTTACTTCTATCCAAAGTTAAAGTGACACCAGAATTTATCTAAAAAATCTCTAATCATGTTTCCAGTGCACTACATTGTGGCCTCATCATACACTCTGGCTCCCCAGCTGTTGCTGAGCAAAATAAAGGCAGCTTGCAGGGAAAATGTATTTTTTTTTTTGCTTTATAGATGCAATTATTGCTGCAGCAGATTCTAGACATGGTACAGATCTGCCACTTTACAGGTAGACTAAGGGGGACCCCCCAGGCACTATATTGGAAGGAATTTTTCATTTTTATGCTTTCACTTTTAAAATAAAAAAATCACTGCTTTAAATTACGTTTACATTTTTTTTTCATTGATATATGTCCCCTAGGGCAAGACCCGGACCCCTATAACCATTGTATGCCCAATTACTTGCATATAAGCCTTCAAAATGGGCACTTTTGATTTTTGACGTTCGGGTCTATATTGACTTTAATGGGGTTCGTTATTTGGGTCCGAACTTTCATGGTGTTCGAAAGTTCTGGTGCGAATCGAACAGGGGTCCGTTCGGCCCATCCCTATGAACAACTACTTTAATGTCATCCATCTGCACTTTTTCTGTAATTTTGAAGATGTTTCACAGCTTACCAAGCCACTTCTTCAGTTCCTAGTGTCAGGAAGATACCCCAGTATTTACTGTATATTCACACCTTGGGACACATTAATTAAGGGGACTTCAAACTGCAGCCCACAGGCCCTTTGCTTGCCTTTATCCTGCCTTTGAGACACTATTCCTTCCACTGATATATGGCACTATTCCTTCCACTGACACCAAAGACGTAGCAATAGTCCTCTTACTGACGCCTAAGACGAAGCACTATTCTTCCCACTGACACCAAAGATGGGGCACTATTTCCTCCATTGACACCCAAAATGGGGAACTAATTCTCTCACTGACACCAATTATGAGGCTCTATTCCTCCCACTGACACCAATGATGCAGTTTCTTTACTCCCGCTAACCAGCAAGCCTATGGCATTGTTTACTCTCACTGATGCCAGAGCATTTTCTACTCCCATTGGCCACAGTAAATGAACAATGGGCCACATTGTTTTGAAAGTTTGGAGACTCTTGAATCCAGTGTAATTGCATCAAAAATGCATGTATATGTGTTTTGGAGGCAATTTTAATACTTTTTGACCATAACAACAGGATTTCTCCTTGGACAGACAAAAGATATTGATTGTCATTAGCCAACACAAAATGAAGCATAGAAAAAATGCAATAACAAATGCATAAGCAACACAGACAGACAAATGTGAACCTGGGCTTAGGGCCTGTTCGCATTTGCTTACTGTGTGATGCTTGTTTTTGCTGCAGAAAATGCACGGATAGCAAACAAAATAAATGAATGGGCAGCTGGGATCATTGTGAAATGTTGCTGCACAGTATTAACCCCTTCCCATGCTTTATTAGAATCTGTACGCCCAGGGGGCGGGAAGGATCAGTGAACATGTAACCACTGCGATTGGCTGTCACAGTGGTCACATGATTGGGAGTCAGGCCTTCTGACTAACGATAGCAGGGTCTAAGAGCTGTCTGTGACAGCTCAGTCTCTGTGCTGGGAGTGCACAGTGAGCCTGCTCCCAGCACAGAAACATCAGCCACCCATTGATGCCTATATGCAGCGTTTGAACGTTAAAGCACACCTTTTTGCCACCAAAGGCAGCAACAGGTTAAATGAATTCTTATTTTTAGTAACATGTTACAAGGACCCATGGCTTGTTTATTTCCTATCCTGTTTTTTTTTACTGCAGAACATAAAGCTACCAATCCTATAGGTCAAAACGACTTCCGGAATTCTAATCTGTTTAAACAGAGTAAAATAAGTGTTATGAGGACGAGAAACAATGAGAACAGTACATTCTGAACTTTTCACCATGTCATCAAACAGGACTTTGGAGTTAGCTTATGGATGGCACAATGTTCTGATTCAGCAATCACTCAGAAGTCACATGTTTATCTCTATCACTTTGTTAGCTAAGCCGACAATCCAACCATTTCAATATCTTGATGTAAACACTGAATAAAAAACTTTTGGTCAGTTGCATTATAAATTATGCAAGATCGGCTTTAATCCCTGAGCAAAGGGTGGAGAGTAAAGCTGGATACACACAATACAAACTTCTTTAGATTTTTTCCTTTAGATTTACCAAAACCATATAATATGAGGTCAAACAGTTTAAATTTGTATGCAATCAGGCAGGCCCTTACACTACATGGTTTTGGTAAATCAAACAACAAAAGTTGTATGGTGTGTATCCAGCTTAAGAAAGTGATTCTGATCTTGATAACCTCCATAATTAGAGTGTAATGATTTACTGAACGTAACAATCAATCAGGCCTTGGAGGAAATAATGGAGAAGGTTAGGACACTTCATTTATAGCTCACTTGTCCTTTGCCAACAGTCTGAGAAGTATGAACTATTGAGCTTCTAAACAATTCATTGATGTTTAACCCCGTTCAGCCAGCGAAAGTTGGCACTTTAAGGGGTCTTTGTGCACTGGTCCAAATCATTTGGTGGAGAGGGGATTATGATGTGGGGTTGTTTTTCAAGGCGTCAGCATACCAAGACATTTTGGACAATTTCATGCTCCCAACTTTGTGGGAACAGTTTGGGGATGGCCCCTTCCTGTTCCAACATGACTGCACCCCAGTGCACAAAGCAAGGTCTATAAAGACATGGATGAGCGAGTTTGGGGTGGAGGAACATGACTGGCCTGCACAGAGTCTTGACCTCAGCCCAATAGAACATCTTTGGGATGAATTAGAATGGACACTGTGAGCCAGGCCTTTTCGTCCGACATCAATGCCTGACCTCACCAATGCGTTTCTGGAAGAATGGTCCAATATTCCCATAGACACTCCTAAACCTTGTGGGCAGCCTTCCCAGAAGAGTTGAAGCTGTTATAGCTGCAAAGGGTGCGCCAACTCAATAGTGAACCCTACAGACTAAAGCCTCGTACACACGAGTCGACGATCGTATACAACAGGTCGTACAAACGACCGTTGTATGCGAAATCGATCGTTAGTATGTGCGATTAGGACAGCCGACGTACGACGGTCGTACAATGGGAGTTGTATGAGCAGACTAGAAAACTTGGTAGTACCAACAAGCGGTCATATGACCGTTGTATCGTGTGTATAGAGAAGTTGGTCCATCAAGTTGTATTGTGCAAAACACGCATGCTCAGAAGTCAGGAACGGCCGGATGCTAATTACATGCACCTGAACTTTCTCTTTATACGTTCACTACGTTCAGCTTGGTCGTACGATCGTGTAGTGCATGTCAGTATGCTAGATACAACAACCAACATACGGTTTGGTCCGTTCGGTCGTACGACCGTCGAACCGTGTGTATGAGGCTTTAGACTGGGATGCCATTAAATGTGCGTTCATGTGTGTGTAAAGGCAGGCATCCCAATACTTTTGACAATATGGTATATATATTTGTATTTTTTTTTCTTTACAATTATATTCTATATATATAATTTTAAGTTTTGTTAACAATATAAAGATATAGCTATCTATATCTATATTTTTTTTTTATTGCAATTACCTTTTTCTTTACCAATAGTGGATGACTGAGAGGGATTCCAGTCAGCCTTTTTTGTTGGTTTCTTTTTTTGAGGGGGGATGCATTCAAAATGGCTTCATGGTGGGTTTGTATAATATTGTAGTCACAAAGTTCCAAGTATAATGAGATCATACCAACCTGCCAGGCAATACCCAATGTATGTAAAGGAAAGATTTATTACAAAATACTCATATTTTTGTAAGTATTTAAAATAGTTTCCACTAATATAAATCATCCTATGTATAAACATTTCATATCAAGTTCTGAAAGTTTCCCCATCCTGGCAGTGCAGTGCATGGCACTTAGCACATTAACACTGAGAAATCCTCTGCGGAATTTTTCACTTTTTCAGCCATGTTGATAATCTAAAACCGACGCTGTAGACTTAATCTTCAAAATGCTGCATCATCATTTTTCTGCTGTATTCGTATGCTACAAAAAGAGCTCCATTGGCTGGGAAAGCTCGGATTAAGGTAGGCTTCAGTCCGGAATAGAGAGTAAAGATACCTGGAAAACAGGAAGACAGTTCAGTAATGATAGGCACATAATTAAAGCTGAACTCCGGGGGAAGTCATGTGTATTCTTACTTGAATCTTGGTGTGTTTTGTATATTTTTTCCAGATGTGTGCAGTAATCCAGCCTCAATACAGGAGCTTCCTGTAATAAAGACCGGTCACTGCTACTCTCTCTACTTGTGCAGGTGACTGGTCTTGTTTCCGCCCCATAATGTAGTTTTCCTCTACGCAGCATAAAGTGGGTTTGACCTACTGGACCCCCCCTACAGCTCTGATCTCTATGTGCAGAAGAGCAATGATGTCACAGCTACTTTTACAAAGTAATAACTGGGTTTGCAAAGGCATTTGGTGCGCACAAAATTTATTTATATCGTTTATGGCTTATAAGGAATATATTTAAACAAAAGTCTTTGTGCCTGGATTAAAGTGTAACAAGATTAACAATATATGTACATTTTTAGACATAAAAATTAGTCACATTCAGCATTCAAAATGGCTATTACCCTGCCCGTTTGCAGATTTTTTTTTTAACTTAAAGGAGTTGTAAAGGCAGAAGTTTTTTATCTGAATGCATTAAGATAAAAAGACTTCTGTTTGTATCAGCCTCCCCAGCACCCCTAATACTTACCCTGAGCCCCATGTCTCTCCAGCGATGTCCACAATCCCCTCAGTTGTCCAGTACACTCCTAATGATTGGGAGAGACTCCGCAGCGGCTTGATTGGCTCCCATGGCTGTCAATCAAAGTCTGTCAGCCAATCAGGGGAGAGAGGGGGAGGGGCCAAGTCAGGGCTCCATGTCTGTACGGACACACAGAGCTCTGACTCAGCTTGGGTGCCCCCATAGAAAGCTGTGGGCTGTGGGGTCACCCGAAGGAGGGAGGGGCCAGAAGCAGCAAAGAGGGAGCCAAGAAGAGGAGGAACTGGGCTGCTCTGTGCAAATCCAACTGCACAGAGGAGGTAAGTATAACATGTTTGTTATTTTTTTACAATCACTTTAAGTTCTGCTCTAATACTCACCTATTCTGTCATTTCCCACTCTGGATACCTGAGTTCCCCAACTACACAACATGTTCTATCCGCTGGCCTCTATGTCATAACTAAAGTCCTGCTTTCAATGTCCCTCCTGCAATGAAATAAACCAATCTGCCTTATTGCAGTCTTCCTTGGAATATACACTGAACTGTGCGAGTGCCACTCCGTTTACATTCTGGCACAGAGCCTGTGTGACAGAATGAATGTACTCCCGTGCATGCATAGAAGTGATGTGAATCCATGCCTGCCAATGCAGACGGACGCAGCCTCTACCTGGAAAAAGTCGGGTAGAAGATGCTGGCACCAGTTGTGCATGCTATTTTTTCCTTAAAGATTTATATAATATGCACTAAAGTTTCTCTTTTGGGGGGGGTGGCAAACAACCACTCGCCCCCCTCCGGGCAGCCTGCAGAACTGACAGCACCCCTCGGCGGCCCACAGTGCGCGACTGACAACCCCCCCTCCCAGGCTGCGGGCAGTCAGGCACCTACCCAATCTAGGGCTGGTGGACGGTGGTGTCCTCTCCTTCTCTCAGGGGGTTCGGGCAGCGGCTCCGGTGTCCACTCCTCTCGCGGCCGCTACCATTGCGTGTCTCCTCTCTGTTCCTCCAAAGCGCTAAGCATCCGTTAGGATCGCCTGACGCTTTTACCAATCGGGAAACAGGTCTCACGACCTGCCTCCTGATTGGCGGGGAGGAACTTTAGTGTGAATATAGCAAAATTTAATTCGTTATTGTCACACAACTGGGTGGGATCGGGGCGCAGTGCTCTGAGCCCCGAGCTCACCCTTTTTTGAAACCTATTAGAGCATCTGGCTCAGTTTTGGTTATGATGCAGACACTGCAGATTTTCTCATTACACCACTGACTTTGCTTGTGATTATAATGAAGGCAGATTCAAAGATACAGTGTATAAAATTTCTTCAGAACACAGAAATTTATCAATCTGTAAAAAAAAAGATTGGTAAATTATTTGTATTATATTTAATTTAAATAGAGGAGAGTAACTCCACCCAAAACGTTTTTCTAGTTTTGGATAGATTGGACAAGGTTAAAAAAATCACTTTGTGATGTTTTTATTGTTGCCTGTGACCCTGTTTGGGAGATTTGCTATCACATTTTACACCAGAGAATGAGGCGTGATGTAAAGCGTAGGAGTTGCCTAATACCGGAAGCGACGTGAGAGGCGGCTGTATGCCCGGTTTTACCTGATTTTACCTATTTTTAATGTAAGCATCTACTATTGAATAAACCATTCCTTGTTTATAATACTACACCATGAGGGTCCCTTCCATTTAATCCTTTATGTTCCGCTGACCACAGGGAATGTCATTCTGCGTGTCTATTGTTAGGATATGAGCACTGCAGCACAACTATTGGCTCCTTGCATTGCTTCTTTCTCTTCCAGGAAAATGCTAACAACGGATACCTTACCACATTTAGGTACTTACACTGCTTGCATTTAAAACATTTAAAAAATAATTTACTAGCCCCAACCTAATCCTTAACTACTTCCACACTGCCTACCATATATTCAGGGTAGCAGTGTGGACGTGTCCCGCGAATCTCTGTAAAAAAGCGGCGATGTGCGGGTGGCCGCTTGGGAGCGTGCCCGCCGTACTCCTGAGGAGTGTGCCCGCGGCTCGGGCAGACCGATGTCCGCCGGCGAGCCGCAATGAGCGGCCACAGCCAAAGAATGGGGAACCGCCGATGTAAACACTGTGGTTCTCCGCTCTGTTAGTAGGGGCATAGGAGATCTACTCATCCCTGTCACTGGGATCAGTTAGATCTCTTATGCCCATGGTAGCCCAGCCCCCCCACAGTTAGAACACACCCAGGGAACACAGTTAACCCCTTCACTACACCCTGCAGGTTAACCCCTTCAATACCAGTGACATTTATACAGTAATCAGTGGACATTTAAATTTCTGATCGCTGTATAAATGTCATCGGTCCCAAAAAAGTGTCAGCATTGTCCACCATGTCTGCCCCAATATCGCAGTACCGCTAAAAATCGCAGATCGCCGCCATTACTAGTAAAAAATTAAAAAAAAAATAAAAACCCCAGAAATTCATTTTCATCATCCGTAAACGCGGCCACTTTTGCGCAAACCAATCAATAAGCACCGATTGCGATTTTTTTTACCAAAAATATGAGGAAGAATATAAATCGGCGAAAACTGATGAAAAAAATGTTTTTTATATATTTTTTTTGGATTTGTATTTTAGCAAAAAGTAAGAAAAACAGTTTTTTTTGCACAATTGTCGCTCTTCTTTTGTTTATAGCAGTGATCAGAAATGACACAAAGGCGATCAAATACCATGAAAAGAAAGCTCTATTTGTGGTAAAAAAGGATGCAAATTTTGTTTGGGTACAACGTCACACGACCGGGCAATTGTCAGTTAAAGCGACACAGTGCCGAATCGCAAAAAGTGCTCTGGTCCTAACCTGGGAAATCCTTCCGGTCCTTAAGTGCTTATTTATCTGTGCTGAAATACAGTTATTCACTTTGCCCTTGTGCAGTGATGCCAAGGCTGTACAGGTATTATATCTGCTGCCCATACACAAAATACACATCTGGTCACTTGGATTTTGATGAGAAAATATACCTTCATTTCTTAAAATGCTTGCAAATGTCTTCATGAATCCTGCTTGTTTCCCCGTCATAGAGAGAACTTGGATCCGTGATTTAACACAGTCCACTGGGAATACAACCAACCATAATGAGATCCCACCGAATCCTCCACTGATCATCAATGGAAGAATTCCTGGGGACAAGAAAAAAATGTGGCTAATTACAATGTTATCAAATCATTTTCATTCATACCAAAATGTTTTATTATATTGTGTAATGTATATTGTGCATTTGGAATTGTTCCTATTTTTCCAGTATTTTAAGTTTTGTATTAAAGCTAAAATAAACCTGGAGGGGCATTAAATGTTCAAAGTCTACCTACTCATTACTTTTGCTTCTTGTCTACCAATAGCTGTGGTGTCGCAGTGAATAAATAGTTACCAAACATGTCATGCCTTAAAATTGGACGCGCCTGGGAAATTGTGAAAAACTGATACCCAAAATTCTCCATCAGCGACACTTTAAAAGCCTTTACAGGTTATCATTCTAACCATGAATTACTGCCCTATAATTATTACTTTCATTCCAAAGGTTGCGACAATACTTCACATTTGTGACGTATGTTATGTTTGCATAAACGTTTATACCCTATGTTGCGTGTTTGCACTAGGGTGTGTACGGGTTGATGGGGTGCTTTTGAAATCTTTAAAATTATTTTTATGTACTATTTAATTTTTTTCAGTACTTTTTTTAAAATGGTTTCCTTTATTAAACTTTATTGCTATCACAAGGGAATTAACAGGTCCCCTATGTGATAGCATTGGCAGGTTCTCTTTATGGAGATATTAGGGATACATTAGACCTCCATTGCCCCCACTGCCCTGTCCCCAGGACTATTGGCCCTGCACTGTACCTGTAGATGTCATTGTGCAAGAGTGGTCTAGAGTGCCTTATAGAAGAGGCTTCAGGGGAAGTGTTACACCTTATTCCTTATCCTCTAAGCCAGGGGGTCACCATCTGGTAGATCGCGAACTACCTGTCGATCATGGGCAGATGACGAGTAGATCGAGCCCCTAACTACTGACCCCTGGAACCTGGACAGGAGGGACGGCATTTACTGGAAACGACCCCCTGTGTTTTCACCCTGCAGCAGCTGAAAGATGGCTTTTCCACCTCTCCTTCCCGCCATTGCCCCTGCCACCCCCACTGCTGCTCCTGTCCTGGTTCCCCAACCTTTTGCTTCAGGGCCCTCCTTTGTGCTTCCCTGGTCCCCCGCCACTTGCAGCACTGTCAGCTTCCCCTCTCCCACCAGCTGCTGTAGGGGATCTATTCAGGATGGAGAGCAGGGAAGGGGCCGGTAAATATGTCATTTACTGGCCCCATCCTTTTCTGAATGAACACAGTGAGTGATCGGTACCAAATGTCCCGCCCCTCCTTAAAGGACAGACAGAGTAAATTCAGCTTGTTGCAGGCTGGTTAGTAAGTAAGCTGCAATTTTGTCTTTTCTTTTACATGTACCACCCTTCTATGTGCTTTTTGCTGAGAAGGCCAGTTATAGGTTGGGGTGGTTGCCATTTGTTTGTACCATTGGTGAAATGCTAAAGGGATGCACTGGATACCTCCACTGCCATTGTGCTATTACTGGGTATCCAGTGCATCCCTGTACATTTAAAGAGGGGAGGGCTCCCTGCAGGATACCTGCCCTTAATCTATCCATTATTATATATGTGCTCCAAAATTTGTACCGTGAACTGTTAAGACAGGGTCATTGTGGTTTGTTGCAGGCTACAGGTAAGTTAGCTGGCAATTTTTGGTTGTTGTTTATTGACATGTGCTCCTTCCTGCAAAGGCCAGTTAAAGGTTGGAGTGGTTGCCATTTGTTTGTATAAAGTCATATCATACCTAATTCATCTTTTGTTTTGCCACTTTTTGTAAAAAATGAACGACCCAATTCATATCCCCCAAAGAAGAAGAAGTATCCTGGGACCTCTCTGAGCAGAGTGCTAGTCAGACCATGATAGAGACCCAGCGGGCCATCTGTATGCATTATATTCTTCACCACAGACCACACTGTGCTAAAGAGAAGCAAAGATCAGTTATTCACAGACCATCATTTTATTTAACAGTAAGCATAAATACCATCTACAGTATTTTATATATATTTTCTTTTTTTTATATTCAACAACTTTATTGTCAAAGTTAAGACATTTACATCGAATGCACTGTGTACAATAATCATAGGTTACATCACATGGTAAACGCAATAATTGTCTGCAGGGACACAGAGTAGGATAGTACAATAGAATATCTGCGTGTTTTATATGATAGGAGGGCTTTGAATCTCTATTCACGCTTTTTCCCCCAGATGGTCCATCCCTAACATCCATGTAGAGGATTTTTAGGTCACATACATGTTTCTGGCGCCTCCAGCCACCTATCCCAGATTTTATTATATTTATTAGGGCAGCCCCGGTGTATATATACACACTTTTTGTACGGAAGAGTGTTGTTTATTTCCCTCTTCCACTCAGAAATTGTTGGCGGTACAGGTCTCATCCAGTGTCTTGCGATGGTCTTTCGGGCTGCAAATAGTGTTTCATGTAAAAAAGCCTTAGTGTATTTGTCTAAGTCCACGTCAGGTAAAATGCCTAATATGCATGGTTTGGGATCTAGGGCCAGGGGTGATCCCATGTTATCATGTAAGAATTGCACTACCTGCTTCCAGTATCCCTGAGTGCGTGGGCATGCCCAGATCAGGTGATAGAAGGATCCTACCTCCTGCTTGCAAAGGGGACACATATCTGAGCTCCCACCTCCAAACCTAGAGATCCTGAGGGGCGTCAGGTACGTCTGCTGAAGAATATATAATTGCGTAAGTCTGTCCGACAGTCTTGGGGAGACTACCTTACAAGTGTCTAGTGCCTCTCCCCATTCCTCATCTTCTATGGGGCCCCACTGCCTTTCCCATCTCAGTTTGAGTTTGTATGCTTCTCTTGTTGACCGTGGGGTAATGATCATATTGTATATTATGGATGTCAATTTCTGGGATTCTGAGTATCTGACAATCTCTACAAGAGGACTTGGGGCCATATCAGGTAAGTTCTGAGGGAATTGAGTCTGGACTGCATGCCGCACCTGGAGGTATCTGAAGAACATACGATTGGGGAGTGAGAACTCCTCTTTCAATCTATCATAAGTCTTCAGGGTACCTGCCGATATTATGTGAGAGAGATGGAATATCCCCAGTCTGCTCCACTCCGATGCTTCCGGAATTAGGTTCAATTCCGGGAGGGTTTTACTATGCCAAAGGGGTGTGTGGTCATTGTGTGGGGGTACCTCTAGCTTGCGCGAGGCCAGGTCCCAGATTCTCCTATAATGTTTCAGAGAGGGAGCTTGGCACCTCTCCCCCCCATCCCCACCAAGTGTGGCTGCGATCGCATACAGAGGGTCCATGGTGGAGCGGGCCCAACCTGGGCACAAGAGGGACAGAAACCTATGCCTGTCTGTTTTATCCAGGTGGAATATGTTTGACAGTT
>BLSH010000624.1:525129-551521 GCA_018402905.1 Glandirana rugosa
TCCGAAGGAGACCCCGGAAGTGTCTCCCGAGGAGGACGTTCTGACCTGGGTCGTTGTGACGTGAACGACGGATCCGGAGTCCGATAAATACTCGAGACAGAGAGGTGGAAGACCCGTGTAGAGGGGTCCCTAATCGATCTCAAGGTATTTATAAGTCCGACGTAAGGGACAGAAAGGAGGGTGATATGAAGATCTTAGGAGATTTTCTGTCCTCTTTCATTGTCTCGACGTCCGACTATTTGTGACTCGTCGGGATTTATTAGTTGGGAACGAGGTAACCAATTCCCCCTCGGTTTGATTTAAATGGATCGTCGGAGTGTGATATCAGCTAGTAATTTTGCCCAGGATTGTGTAGATCAGGAGTAATAGACGGAGCTCTTCTCCCGCACGTCCTACTCCATGTCCCGTCAGGCCACGCCCCCCTTATATATATTTTCTACTAAAAATGTTTAATGGATGTAGCACCCTCCTAGTGTAGAGTAGGCTGCTAGGTAAATTTAGTTTGGCTCCCCCTTAACCAATGGAGCAAGGGTTGATTATTTAGGGCTGCTCAGTGTTTATCAGCCTGCAGCTCTGTTACTTTCTCCTGTCTTTTAGAGGATTCTAGAAGTATAGTGGGAGGAAAGACAGGGAATGCAGCCTGAATATTTATGGAACTCTAGCTAATCCCTGGGGAGATGTGCCCAGAAGGTGGAGAGACAGAGCTCATAAATAGCCTGAGGCCTAGGCAGCAAGTGCAGTGTTGCTGGGTCCAGTCTTGCAGGAGGAGCCCTCTGTGAAGGCCCCAGAGGAAGCCTTGAGTAAGACACTGACGCCCCAGCTAGGCTTAGCTGGGGGGCCTATTTGCAAATCCATGTTCGGGGATTAAGTTACGTTTGAAAAGCATACCGGAGAGAGCCTGGAGGAAGTTTGTAGGAAAGACTCCCGCTATCCTATAGTGGTGTGAATCTACATGTCCCTCACTAGGAAAAGCCTGGTGGATACAGGCAGGAGGCAAACAATGATCCTGTGGCTAATGAGTAGATGACCTGCATGTAGCTTTTCATTCTGGAAAGAGCATAGGTTACCATCAGCATAAGAGATCCTGTGGGAGATTTAGCAGTTTGTGAAGTACATCCAGCAGTTCTGTGCAATGCAGCTAGAAATTGAGGAGTCCTCAAGTTATTCAGTTCTACTGTTTCAGGGTATCCCATGCACCCTCTCCCTATCCCAGTTCATTGTTCCCAATAAAAATGCTGTGTGCCTGGCTGTGTGTGCTCTAAATGAGGAAATAGGGCTGAATTTACCAGCAGCTTCCCCAAGGATGCACTACATGTATTTTTATTCAAGGTAAGTTCACACCACAATCTGTCTTTTTGATGCATTTCGGTGTGTTTTTTTTGGGTTCCGGCGCACATTTCCCCTTCTTTTTGTTTTCATCTCAATTCAGGACATTTGTAATGCGTTTTGCCGTGTTCCAGATGTGTTCCATACAGAAAAAAAGCAACATATTCTACTTTTGTTGACTTAATGGAATGCACTGCCCATTTTGGCTTAAGACGCACTTTAAGCCTTTGCAATTTCCCTAGAGCATTTCATATTTTGCCAAAGCTACATGTTCTTGTTCAGCTGAACTAAAATTTAACACATCATACAGGCATTAGGTTGAAAAATAAAAAAAATCATTGCATTCCAGGCTGCAGCAATTTTTTTGCTGATTTAGACACCAGCAGGGGTCACCTATGACATGTTTGAAATGAATCAGGTTCATTCCTACAAAAGCAACTAGGTGATCCCACGCCAAAATGTCTGAGTCACTGCTGCTGTTGTGGCTTGGAGGCCCTACTTGCATCATCGGTATTAAAATGGAAACCCTGCTTTTCTTTGCCTTACACTGGGTTTTAAGGTGTATACTGAAAAAGTGCTCATCGACCCGAAACATGTCGGAAGTGACCCCCATTGCCACACGAAAGGTTGCTGCACCCGGAGATTTTGCAGTGGAGCCTCTAGTAAGCCAGTCACCTTGAGTGGTAAACATAGTGGCATTATGGTGAGTGCACACGTATCAAAATGACCATACCATGGATCATTTAATATAAATAAGCTGAGCCTATGAAAGATCACAAGCCAAAGAGTGAGCTCTCGATAAATTTCAACTCAAGTCCATTGGTCATGATGGAATTTTGGTGATCCCTGTGGATGAATCGAACAAATATTTGCATGTGTGGCATGATATGGAATTAAGACTGGTAGATATGTGATATTATGTCCTCATGTGTCCATCTATCGTTCTCTCAGCTCTCTCTCATGTTTCAACTGCCTGCCGGGATGCAATTTCGATATTATCAACTGCATCATGCCGCCTGAACTCAGTTCCCTCATTTGCCTCTCCTCCAGGCTGATCCTATTGAGGAACTATTGTCTCCGGGAGATCTAGAAAAGCCCCTTTTGACCTTACATGGGGTGCTTCTGGGGGCTAACGTGTGGGAATTATAGCTAACAGACATTCCGTTCCTGGATAGGGAGGTCTGTCTGGAAGAAGGTCCTAAGCTAGTTATCTCCTCTAGGGACAAGTTAATTCAAGGGAATTTTTTTCCTAGGATTTATTATACTCCACTGAGACTCCATCGTACCTACCCGGATAGGGATCGCAGCTGTCCTAGGTGTCGGTTGCTCCCGGGATCATATTTTCATACATTCTAGGATTGCCCCATAATTGCATCTTATTGGTCTAATGTATTTTCAGAGATTAATCTCAGGTTACAGTTATCCCTGCCTCTTTCCCCAGAACTAGCTTTATTAGGTATTCATGAAGATAATCACTCCATGTTATTGATTTCCTATCTTTTGTATTACGCCAAAAAGGAAATTCTAGTGAAATGGGCCTCACCGACCCCCCGGTACTATCTTCCTGGGAAGTAATAGTGGATGCAGCCTTCCCTACAGTATGTATAAGATCACATACATGAATAGAAGTTGTCTTTGGAAGTATGACAAAGTTTGGTCCCCCTAGATTTCTAATTGAGGCAGTGTGCTATCAGTTGCTGGATATGTTAGGCATTGTACAATGTCATTGTGTATATTCATATATTGTACTGCAATTATATTCAATAAAGCACTCCTATTTTGTTTAAAAAAAAAAATATTTGCATGTGGCAGAAAACTGATTGTAATACAAATAAATTCAATGGATGGTTATAATAGATCGTTTACATTTATAAACTGATAGGTAACCTTTTTATCCAGTGTTTTCAGTTCATTGCAAAATACAGAACAATACCTTGTGTGATGTATCATTCAATATGTGAATCAATAGTAGGGTTGCCAACCGCCAGTAAATTTACTGACAGTTTGTCAGTGATTTTTACAACTGTCTATGAATATCAGGGTCTGATAAAAAATCAGCACAGCATGACAAATTAAGTGTAAACCAATCAAATTACATGATATGGGTATTGCCAGTGTTTCCATGTTGTGTTTGCATATCAATTGCCTTATTTTTTAATGGGAGTTCTGTTATTTTTCAGGTTGTCAGTAAAAATGTTCTTCGCCAGTAAATTTTCCATGTTTTGCCAGTAAAAAATGCAGCGGGAGGTTGGCAACACTGATCAATAGTAGAGCTTTTTTCGCTCATAGCTAAACGGATTACAAATCGCTACATTGTATGGCCACCATTACAAAGAAAAGGAGGAACATGAAGTCACTATATATTATCAGCTCTGACTTACTTCTGCCCCTCTATGATCTTGCCGGACAGCTTCATTTCATGCATGGCCTGAAGACGACACTTGACCAGCTCTGTGGGACAAAGGGCCAGAGAGGCAAATGCCGCTGCAATTGAGCCTGCAGTTGCATTGTGCAGATTACTAAAATGCAGACACAGAAATACAGTCTTCAAAATGACAGGGCCATCATTTCACACAAATACTGTAAAGAACACATTTAAATATTGTCAGCGAAGACATATCATGCCCTGTAGTGATACAGAAAAGATGCAATTATAATTAAAGTGGTTATAAACCCTTACATATACCCAGTGAAGTGACTGGCCTCAGGTGATACAAAGAGAATAAATGAATTTGTACTCGTTTATCTGCAGCATTCTCTTCTCTACAGCTATTCAAAATCCCGATTTTTTTAAAGAGGAAGTAAACCCTGATGGGGTTTACTTCCTCTATATTCCCCTGCAAAGTAAAAGCATAATGGGCTACTATGCATTGCGCGACTCCAGCTCTGTGACTGGCCAGAATTGCGTGATGTGACTACCGCGCGCGCGCGCGGGAGCCGCCAGTCACAGCACGTCCTCTTAATGGGGAGATCTGTGGTCAAAAAGACCCCAAACCTCTCCTTTACCTTTAAAAGATAAAGATAAAAAATTAGATCTTTTACTAAAAAAAAAAAAGGGCTTACTTCCACCGTGGACCAGAAGTGACATCTCTCCAGTCCTACAAGGCCATGGAGGCGATCAAAGACGGTCTAGTCTTTTACTGTCTCTGTGACCAGCTGGCTACACCATTGGATCATTTCTCTGGCAAACTGGTGGAAATGGTAAGCCTGAGAAACACCGGTGAGTGGCAGGAAGGGGAGGGCTGTCCTCTCCCACCGCTTCTGAAAGCGTTCCAAGGGCTCATGAGCCACTCAGAGCGCTTTCTAGAGAAAGCCAGTCAGCTTGCGGTCACTAAGTGGTTAAACTGCAAGTAGCAGTTACTTTCTGTCTGATCATTTGGCCGATTACCCATCCTGTTACAGCTCATGCCACTTCTACTCCTATTTGTGTGCTTAATTAAAATATAACTAAAGGCAAGGAGATTCACTTTTTCTGTTTCTCCTGTTTAGGCCTCATACACACGGACGTTTTTTGACGCCGGCGTTTTCTGGCGTTTTTTGCCGCTCTCCATGTTAGTCAATGGCCCCATAAAAACGTCAGCGTTTTTGAGCTGTAGGTGGCGTCGGCGTTAGTGAGCAGAAAGTAGAACCCATGGCTATCGTGTTCTGAGGCTGTAACGTTTTGACGTTTTTTGACGCCGACGCCACAAAACGCCAACAAACGCCACCTAATATTGTACCGGCATTTTCCGGCGTTTTTTGACGCCGACGTTTTTAGGTTGAAAAATAGCAGAGGGATGATTTTTTTTTAAAAACGCCCATTGAAGCCGATGCTCACTAACGCTCAAAAACGGCAATGCATAACGCCGAAAAAAGTCGACTTTTTTTCCTTGACGTCAGACCCAATGTTTTGTTTATTTTTTTAGATACGCCCGTGTGTATGAGGCCTTATTGTTCTCACCAAAAGTGGAAGTAAAAGAAATTCTCAAATTTTGTGTTGTCCCCAGAACAGGAATAGGAATAGAAGGGACATCTTCCAATGGGGGACACTAGTTCTGGTGACAACCAGGGATTCCCTCACTTTTGAGGGATTTCTTCTCACTTCCTGTTTTAGCTATGGGACAGGAAGTGAAGGGAAATCTCCCCAACAACAAACTCTGGGACACAGATAGAAAAAAAAATGATCACAACTCTCCCTTGCTCTATCCACATTGGATATATATTTTTTTACCTTTACCTACTTTAATTGGAATGATTTGTGATTACATGTTCTTATTTGTTAAAGAAAAAAAGATATTCTCAAATCCTGAATGAAAGATAAAGGCACCATGCATTCTTAATTTTGCCACATACCTTAGGGGCGCATTCTTTTCTAAACCAGAAATTTTCCGTACAACTCTCTGACAGAAGCCGTAGCTCATGAAGAGAACGGAGTTCTCAGATATATTGGCGAGAAGGGCTGGGCCGGTTCCTTTGTAGAATCCTCGCAAGCCCACCTGTTTGTAAGTCTTTACTCCACAGTCTATAAGCCCTTTATACAGGTTGGGGAATGTCTGCATCTTTACCTTGGCAGTGTCAAATGGCTGTCCAACTAGGACACAAGCTGTTCCACCTGAAACAATGGTTTAATCAAATTGTTTTTCTTAATAACTTAAACATCACATCTTCTTACTTAAAACCTTAAGCAGTACCCCAGTGATACAGCTAAATACCCAGCTGAAATACAGTATGTTCACCCAGTCTTGTAGGAACCTCTGCTAGAAAGCACAGCCAGGTCCTGGACCTCCCTGCAGACTACATTGCAGATACGCAATACAATGCCCATAATCAGTCTGTTACCTCTACAAACATCTCCTGGTTAAGCAATTGGGGGAAATCATGAATTGTTCTCAATGCCTCGTAGTGGTAAGTCACAATCATCAGGGCTTGTTATGGAATGTTGAAGATGTTTGACATCTTACCCAATAAGTGTCATGAACACAACTCATCATTCATACTCACATAAGTATCTCATATTAAAGAGGTTGTAAACCTCAACAAAAAAACACCAAAAAAACCCCTTAAAAACCTGCAAGACAAAGGCATAATGAGCTACTGTGCATCGCATACTAGCTTATTATGAAATACTTACCTTAGAACGATGCCCTGAAACTGAGTTACTTTTGGGTTCGCAGCTCCGGCGCTGTAGTTGGCCGGAGCCGAGATTACATCACTCCCGCGCATGCACGTGGGAGCCGTCGGTCACGGTACGGGTCCTGAAGAAACGGCTCAAGCGGGCCGTTTCTTCAGTGCGCATGTACCGATGATGTTGGCAGCAGTGCATATACTGAATATCTCCTGAACGGTGCAAGTTTAGGTGATATTCACGGTACCTAGAGGCAAGCCTTATTATAGGCTTACCTGTAGGTAAAAGTGGTGTAACAAAGTTTACAACCGCTTGAATCGAATCACCATGAAGTTTGTCAAGGTGGATGTAGATTATCCTAAAACAAGATGGAAGATGTTAGAGGCGTAACTAGAACCTTCAGGGCCCCTGCACAAAAAAACATGAAGGGCCCCCCTGACTTCTGGTCCCAGGGCCTTTCCCACTGATCCTGGGGTCCTTTTCCCCCCATCGCAGGGCCCTTTATTATGGTCCTGCAGCAGGACCCCTTCCTGCTGTCTTGGGTAGGGTTGCCACCTTTTCTTCAAGCCAAACCCGAAGACTTTAGAGGCACACAAATTATTTTTTTCGTAGTATACGCTATACATATATTTTGTGATTAAATAACAATTCTAATTGTATATATTTAATTACAAGAGTCCCCCCTTACATCAGAGTCCACAGAGTTCCCCCTTTACATCTGAACTCGCAGAGTTTCCCTTTACATTTGAACTCGTAGAGTTCCCCATTACATCTAAACTCGAAGAGTACCCCTTTACATCTAAACTCGCAGGGTACCCCTTTACATTTAAACTTGCAGAGTTCCCTTACACTGTAAGGGGGGACTCTGCAGACTCTGAAATTAGGTAGAACTCTGGGGGCTTTGATTTAAGGAAGAACAGTGAGAACTCTGATGTAAGGGGGAACACTTTAGACCCTGGTGTAAAGGGGGAGACTCTGAAATAAGGGGGTCCCTGGTAATTGGAGTCCCCACTTACATTGTCATTCCCAGTATTCTCCTTTAATCAGGGTCCCAGAGCCCCTGTTACTTCAGAGTCTGCACAATTTCTACTTGCATTGTAAGGGCCCTTTTACATGGGTGGACTGATTGTACCACACATTGTTCTCTATGGAGAGGCAGATGTAAACCGAGTTGTTAGTTTACACCCTCCTGCATCCGATCCAGTGAAAACAGACGGATGGGGAATGGGCATCAAACTGCGGCCCTCCAGCTGTTGCAGAACTATGAGTCCCATCATGCTTTAGCCTATGGGAGTCATGCTTGTAAATATCAGCCTTGCAATGCCTCATGGGATAGGATCAGATGACAGTCGGTCCGTTTACAGCCGACCAGCCCATAGAGAATAGCGGGCTGTGTCCGTGTCCACTCTGCACAAGAGGAGCAGACATGGACCTGTCTTCTGCCTGCTCGGCGGGGATCAGCGAACAAAACCCCTGCTGAGCAGGTGGTTCCATTTGGAGTCCGCCCATGTGAAAGGGGGAGCTCAGTGGACTGTAATGTAAAGGGGAACTTTGATGTAAGGAGTGCTCTGGGAACTCTAATGTAAGTGGGTCTCTGCTCACCAAAGCTTCCACTTGCATAAGAGTCCCCCTTTACATTACAGTCTACAGAGCTCTACCTTACATTAGTGTGCTCAGAGGCTGGTGAGAGAAGGGAGGGACACTTCACTTACCAAGGATGGAGGCTTGGGCTGGCTGTACAATTCCTCCACTATCTAGTTGCTGGCTGTTGGGCTTTCCCGCCACTCATCCCCTTTGTGAGGCACAGCACCAACAGGGAATGGAATGTGGGTGGGGCTGCGGGCACACACAGGAGGAGAGGGGTGGTAGGAGGAGGAGTAGATCCTGCTCTCTCTGTGAGGATGGAGGGGCTGTCAGCGCTGGGTCTGGGCAGGGTGAGAGAGTGTAATAGTAACTCTCTGCTCATAACTGCAGCCAGCAACCCAGGAGCCACAACTTTTGCCCCCCCCCCCCCACACAGTGTCGGAACTCCAGGGCCTGGTCGCAAGTGCAACTTTTGCAAACCCTGTAGTTCCGCCACTGGGAGGTGTGAAAGTCTGAGGAAAAAGCCTGTTCTAATTACCTAATCCTATCTGTTTGTCATCAGGAAGCCTGCAACATATATTATTTCTCTGATTTACATGGCTGAAGGTGTAAATTGTTGTCCAGAGGGTAGAGATGTTAAAACAACATCATATATGGGTGAAAGATTATGTCAAAGGTCCAGATCCGTATGTAGCAGTGGTCTCCAAATTGCGGCTCGTGGGCTTGATGCAGCCTTTTGACTGCCCCTATCTGGCCTTTGGGGCACTATTCCTCTCACTGGACACCAAAAATGGGACATAATGCCTGCCACGGACACCGATAATGGCACACAATTCCTCAAAAAAATAGCAATAATAGAGCACTGTTTCTCCAACCAATACCAATGAAGGGGTACTATTCCTTCAACTACTACCTATGATGGGGCACTATTCCGCCAACTATTATAAATTATGGGGCACTATTCCTCCTACTAATACCAATGTTGGGGCACTATTTCTCCAACCAATACCAATGATGGGGCACTATTCCTCCAACCAATACCAATGATGGGGCACCATTCCTGCAAGCAACACCAGGGGCTCTATTCCTTCAACTAATACCAACGATGTGGCACTATGTCTTCAACTAATACCTATGAAGGGGCACTATTCCTCCAACTAATACCAATGATGGGGCACTATTTATTCAACTAATACAAATGAAGGGGCACTATTCCTCCAACTAATACCAATGATGTGGCACTATTTCTTCAACTAATACCAATGAAGGTGCACTATTCATTTCACTAATACCAAAGATGGTGCACTATTCCTCCAATCAATACCAAAGATGGTGCACTATTCCTCCAGCCAATACCAATGATGGGGCACTATTCCTCCAACTATTACCAATGATGTGGCACTCTTTCTTCAACTAATACCAATGAAGGGGTAATTGTTGTACTTCTTACTGATCTCCAAGCTTGAGGCATTGTTTACTTCCAATTATGCCAGGACATTTTCTACTTCCACTGGCCACAGTTCAGCCCCCTAAAGTTTGAAGGGTAGTAAAACGGCCCTTTGCTTAGAAAGTTTGGAGACCCCTGTTCTATATAGGTGGTTGTTCCAGTTTGACATAGATGGCCTCTTTCAAGCATGTTGTCATTGAAAGAATGTTCCTTTTCCTTAGAGTCTGGATCGGATGTATTTATCGCAACTAAATGATGTAAAAGCACTCTAATCAAGTGCGGTTGCTTTGAAAAAGAGCTGGATAGGGCATCCTAGATTTATAGGCAATTCAATCTCTTCCCCGATACATGATTATTATGAATAATGATTGTGTAGCAGTGATGAAGTTCACCACATGGACACTTCAGAGTGCCATAGTAAAGGCCAGAACCCTGGCAAACACTTCCTTTGCTGGTTTACTCCCATTTTCTGCTGGAATTGTTGGTCCAGAGTAGCAAAATTTTGAGCTTGTTGATCTGTCTTTCTATCTTGCCCTTAGTATATTGGGCTAGCTAGGATATTAGCAGGTAGTTTTGATGCCAACGTTTAATTGTATTACCTATTTCAAAGTATTAATAGTGAAATGTGTCTGTTTCATAGCATTACATGTGGGGCCTTCAACACAGTCCATCACCACATACTATGTAATGCTGTTTTAACATCTGCAGAGATTTGACAATTCGCACCGTTAGCCATGTCAATTGAAGTATTGTTGCAGATCTCCTTACACCTTGTTATTGGATTATGTAATTACAACAAAGTGTTTCCATAAACGTTCACACATTCCATCTTATTCTTGGACAATCAACATCTGCCTTGATATATTCCATGGTGATTAAAAAAAAAATGTAATCGAGTTACCTGTGTGGCTACGGATGCTTGCATATGTTCCTGACATTCATTAGAACTGAAGAAGTGGCTTGCATCAGTTGTGAAACATCTTTAATGTTGCAGAACAAACCCAGCCAAGTGTGATTTACTACTACTAGATATACAGTGACCTGGGTACTACTAGATATACTGTGACCTGAATACTACTAGGTATAACGTGACGCCTCAGCATTGGATTAACCAGTGATGGTGTGTCTGCTCATTGAATAAACATGCATGCTCAGCTGATACATGCGTGTGTATTTATGACAGACCCTCTGGTGATCCATCTGATGTTTATGGGTGCCTTTGGTGTTGCATTAAATACTCAGACACAGTTGAAATTGTCAGGTAATATTGTAGAAGCAATAAGCATTCATTACCTAAAGCCCCAGCCGTCAGATCTATGGCTGCTTGGATTGAGTTGTTTGTCTTCATGTTTCATAAATTAGGCCGTTTCAAGAAGGGTAACATATAGTTCTAAAGGATAAAATAGATAAAGAAGATACTGAATATACAATGGATGCACAGTATATTTTATAGTGTACTTGAAATAGATTTTCAATAAAAAAGTATAGCCTGACAAGTTACGGTGATGTTGGTCAAAAGGAACCAAAGCACCCTCCACAAAATCAGTAGTGCCTTCTTAAAAGAGAAGGTGTTTTCTTGTCTGACTTTAATCTACATACTTGGTCAAGGTCAATGGCACAAATAGTTTTGAAGCCACTAGATCACCATGAAATCCAGAAAACTAGCATATAACAAGGGATTAATAATGCAGCCTGTGTATTACTCTTAGAATAAATCACCTAATGATTAGATATTAACTTATCATTCAGAGCAGATTGAAAAATATGAGCTTTTTTTCCTCAATAATTTAATGGATTGGGTATCGTGTGGCCAGAGGTACTGTATCTGAAGGCGCTCCTTTAGGTCAGGTACAGTAGCAAGTATACTATTGGATGGTGGGAATTAGTATAGGGCCAATCAGCATAAAGAAAATCAGTCTTATTAACTTGTGGGAAACCTCTAATAAAGGTGGCCATGCCTGGATCCTCTCTGACCCCTGATTTGCATGCTAGTTACTATGCTGCACATCACTTAAACAGAATTAGCTTCACTGCGCCGTGACTTCAACATTAGATCACTGTTAATACAATTGACATTCGACAATAGCATAAAAAAATAGGTTTATTCTGTAAGGAGTCCTTCAATTTACCAAAAAATGTTTGCCATCCATGTCTTTGATTTCTGGATACTGCACTAAAAAAGTTTTTTTTAAAACTTTTTCTATTTGATATTAAAACATTGCATAGGCTGAAGAAGCTTTGTTGATTGCAGTAACAATGAACACAAGTAACACAAGGAAACAAACTTTATGATTAAGCCTAGTTTTAAATGAAATGCATCTAAGAAAGAAGCTTGGTGGGGTGAGTGCGGTGCTTCATAAAGTGAAGGTCCTTCATTCTTCATAATAGCATTACAAAAAAGAAATAGAGCCTCTGTCAGTTTTTTGTTATCTGCATTCCCGTAGTATCCTATAGATTTACATTTTTTGATGATTCAACAGAGTTTAGCCTTTCTGTAGCTAAAATCTAGGCCAGGCATTCTCAACTGGGATTCTGTGGAACCCTAGGCTTCCTCCAGAGGTTGCTAGAGGTTCCTTGGGCTTTGATTGACTGACCTCCCTTCTGATGGTGCCTGCATAGTTCCAGGGTCAATGCCACTTGGCAGAGCCAGCAGCATGACACCAATGATCTTTTTTAGCTGTCTGTAAGGCCGACATTTTAATCAACGCTGTAAGGTTTGCATTCTTGCCACTGACAACCAATGTAAGGGGCATTCTTCCCACGGACAACCAACATAAGGGGAATTCTTCCCACTGACCACCAACGTAAGGGACATTCTTCCCACTGAGTGCCAATGTAGAGTTGGCCATACACAATCGATTTTTTATCATTCAACCAGGATCCAAATACACTGATAAGCTCTGCCAGCTATAGCCAACGGTGCTGATCGAGAGAAAAATTTTCAACAGGCTGGTTGATAGATTGACTTCTGTACAACCAGCCTGCCCATACATGGATCAACATTTGTCTGGCCCCTACTGAACTGGCTGAATTTTGATCCATGTATGGCTGGCTTAAGGGTTTTCCCACGGGCCATCAATGTAAGGAGCATGTCTCTGACTGACCACCAAAGCCAGTGGCATTGTGACCACTGACCCTCAATGAATTGGTTTAAACAGGGTCCTTAAGACCTTACAAATGATTCCCCTCTGGGGGATAAGGATATGAAAGGATGATTTAGGCAAACATTTTTGCCAACATTTATTTTTGATAAATACTACAGTATGATAAAAGTAGTGAAAAAATGAAATAATACATATATTCAGGATATATAATAAGGTCACCAAGGTAAAGGACTTAAAAGAAGGCTTGATAAAGAAGGGATTCATATATAAGAGAAAAGTATGTTACAGACTCACCGTTATATGTTTCCTGTCAGGTCTGTGTGTGGCTGGTGATGATAGCACATGGACATGTACTTTCTATTTGTTTGAACTGTCTTCTAATCCCTGTCAGTAAAATGACACTTTCCCCTCTGTCTGTTTGCATATTCCATTGTGACCCTTTCACAATTCATTCATCACGTGTTCTGTTATAAAAAAACAGAGTTCTGAGGTGAATTAGGACAAGATCTCTGAATGCACTGATAATTGTAAAAACAGACACAAAAAAAGAGTGCACACTGGTTGCTTTATTTAGTATAGTCCAGGATAAAATAATAATAATATAATAATAAATATAGCATAATATAGCATTAATACTTCCTTTTGTATAAAGCAATCTTCTGTTTGATGAAAAAGGCTGTGTTTAAGGGGAAATTTCTACAAACATGTAAATGACTCATTGACAGTGTCTCATCTCTTACTGGATGACTCAGTCTAAAGCATGTGTCAAACACAAGGCCCGCAGGCTAAATTTGACCCACCAGGCCATTTCATGGGGCCCTCGCACCCAGGGCTTTTTTTTCAGCGTGGCAGAACCCCTAAACTCTGTGCACAGCACACCCCTGAACTCTGCATTCTGGGCATAGGGCACCCCTGAACTCTACACTCTGTGCATAGGGACCCTGAACGCTGCATTCTGTGCACAGCGCACCCTTGAACCCTGCACTCAGTATGTTGTGCATTCCTGAATTCTGCACTATGTACGTAGCACACCCCTAAACTCTGCATTCTGTGCATAGGGCACCCCTGAACCCTGCATTCTGTGCATAGCACACCCTGAATGCTGCATTCTGTGCACAGCGAACCCTGCACTCAGTATGTAGTGCATTCCTGAACTCTGCACTATGTACGTAGTGCACCCCTGAACTCTGGGGTGAGGCGTGGTTGAGTTCCTGCACCTATCCTCTGAGGAAAAAAGCTGTGGATACATTTATATAGTCTGACAGATACAACTGGCCGTTTGAGGACAACCATAATGCTGATGTAGCCTAGGATGAAATTAAGTTTGACACTTTGAAGCCTCAAAGCTAGTGGCACCTGCTGTGCTGTCCCTCTAGCTATGCCATAGAACTTTTTTGAGATTTTTGTCATGTTTTAAATGTTTATTTGTAACAGAAATGGTGTATATAGATCAGCGTTTCTTAACCAGGGACCTACAGTTCGCAAGGGGTTTCTTAGGCAATGAGCAGCTTATGCTCCCCCAATGGGTAACAACAGATACCAATGATCTTTAAGTTATCTGTAAGGGAGACATTCTGTCCATTAACTGGGCGGCCATGTGCACCGACTGCCCTCCCAATCGATCCACCTAAACAGAGGGGGGCAGATCCCCTTCTGTTTTTGTAAGCAGACCGTATTGGATTAGAGGTAGGTGGGTGTACAATGGACATAAGTCCTTTTACACCCGCTAGTCCAAAGGGGTGAATGGAGGTCCCCCTAAAAAAATGACAGGAGGACCAGATCGGACCCTTCGTGTGAAAGAGGCCATAGGGTTTACAAGTATTATAAAGCCAGTTCAAAACTTGGAATCCAGGGATATTACTTGTGTGAATAGTAATAATCCAGATGTAAAAAAAAAGAACATTACAGGCCCCATGAAACCTGGTCATATGGGAGCCTGCCATTTTCTTTATTAATGATTAAATGAATTAGAGAGGTCAAGGAGTGCGCCACTACAACCGTTAGCACACGTTAGCAAATTCTGCATACATAAAGGACTGCATGTTTTATTAAACCTTCATTGTCTGTTGATTAACTTTCAAGCTATCGTATAAATGGAATTTTCTAAATAATCCCGATAAATGCTGCAAATCATTCCCTATGCTGGGCGTTAGATCAGGAACAGCTTTTTTTTTTATGGGAGTGGGTGTACTGTTTATATCTTTGTACACTAAACTTTTAAACAAACGTTTGATAATTCCTGAGCAGCAACTTGTTTTAAAAGAGTTTTGGCTCTTGTGTGGGTGCATAAATTTGTCTGCACTCCTTGCTGGTACGCCAGAGTGGTGCAAGGTGCGAGGTAAAATGGCTGACTCACAGAACACATCTCTCACATACAATGACAGACTGGATATTTGCCCTTGACTTCCTATTCACTGTGTCCATGCATTTTTCACTTGATTCTTGACTTACTGGGGATCTGTAAGTAAAAATCTGCATTTGACAAGTGAAAACACATTAGACAAGCAATAGGGTCATTATCAAAACTAGCCTTCCTCAACCTTCTCACCTCAGAAAAACCCTAAGGCTGGGTTCACACTAGCACAAATTGGATACGGGTTTCTCTGCATCCAATTCGCATGACAGGAGAGTGTGCCCAGCTCACACATCTCCGTGGCGGCTGCGGAGCGGATTGCACAGGGGTCCTGCACGTCTTTGGCAGCATTTCAGGTCCGAATGCAGGCAAAAAATTGGGGCCTGATTCGTTCCTGAGACGGAGAACAGAGACACACCAGACCCCTGCTGTGAGCTGCATCCATATTAAGTGTGAACTCAGCCTAAAACAAAACCCAGATCTCAGGAGAACATCTATTGAAATCAATTCATCTGGGGTAAATTAGAAAAATTCCATATACACAGATACAAGGCAGTCCCTGAGTTACACACGACTCCTACTTACAAACAGAGGGAGACAACAGCAAGTGAGAGGAAGGGAAATTCACCCCTGTAAGAGTTATGGGAAAAAGGTGTCTCCACTGGAGCTTTATTACCAATTTTTGTTTTCATGACAACCCAAAGTTTTCAAAATCCAATTGTCACAGGGACAGAAAGTGAGGTGAAATCTTCTGAACAGGAGCACAGACAGCAAAACAAACATCACAGAGTTGTTAACCCTTCCCTATGCTATCAAAAAAAGTGTAATTATTTTTTTTTGGCTGGAGTTACACTTAAAAAATATATCAACTTACTGTTCCAACTTACATACAAATTCAACTTAAGAACAACCCTACAGAAGCTATCTTGTTTGTAACCCAGGGACCGCCTGTATTTAGTAGGAAAAATAAAACCCTGTAGTGGCGGAGGTCAATCAGCTACAGCTCAAAGAATCCCTAGAAACCTTTGGATGAACCCTAGGGGGCTACAAAACCCTGGTTGATATTGGCTGATCTAAACTGATGTTTCTCAACCTTTTTTCAGTCAAGGAACCATTTAAAACTCTGCACAATCTCAAGGCATTTCATTCTAAAATGTAAAAAAAATGAAACTAATAGTTTTATGTATCACAGCATCATTTACACATGTAGGACACCCAATGTTATGGGTGATTTATTCATCCAAGCTACACTTTCACACATTGATATTGACTAGTATTCCAATGTTTCTCTTCTCTCTTAGTTTCTCCCCTACACTCAGCTAATGTGACATGGTGATGAAGAGGGGCAAGCAAGGATGATGTGCAGGCAGCCAACATCCTCTATATCAGTGGTCTCCAAACTGTGGCCGGGGGGGGGCCAGATGTGGCCCTTTGCTTGCATTTATCTGGCCCCTGGGGAACTATTTTCATCCACTGATGTCAACAATGGGGAATAATCTCACCCCCCCGACACCGATAAAGGGGTAGAATTCCTCCCAATGACACCAAAGATGGGGCACAATTCCTCTTAATGACACCAACAATAGGGTCCAATGACACCAACAATGGGGCACTATTCTGCCCACTGAAACCAAATATGGGGCATTGTTTATTCCCACTAATGTCGGGACCTTTTCTACTCCCAATTCCCACAGCCCGGCCCACCTAAAGTCTGAAGGACAGTAAACTGCCCCGCTGTTTAGAACGTTTGGAGACCCCTGCTATATATCAACTGATGACATCATTGGTTGAAAACCTATGGCTTTGTGTAACTAAAGGATAGTCTTGTGCCTCCCGCTGACTTGTGCACACTTTTTGGGCAATTTTTAGGCAATTTGCCAGGGCACCCCTGAAAAAAACCTGAAGTGACCCCAGGGTGCCTTGGGCATCCTGAATGAAAAAAGCTGATCTAGACCATCTTTAACACATCTTTACTACTGCTGACCAGAGAGAAAAAATACTATACATCATTGTAAGGGCAGTGATGCAACGCAGGGTGGGCATTGTGTCCTCAGTGAATGAAAAGGCTGCGCTTTCTTGGAGTGCAGGCTTTGTGTTTGTACTGCAGAAGTGACCTTGTTAGTGTTCTTTTGGACAACTTTACTATTTCACAAAGCAAATGGGCACTCCCTGGTGAACCCCAGCTCAGAAAGATTCAGTTCTGACTTCCACAAATTGATTCCCTTGTATATTGTTACATACAAATCATAGTTTGCAGTATTTTAAAATGATTTCCAGGTTTCAGTTTGCTGTTGAATGGGTGTAGAGGAGCTACTCACCTCACATATTCACGGGAGAGTGTAACAGTGCAGTCTCATCTTAGGATATTCAATAAAGTGGATTATGAAATATGTGTTCTGCATTTTATGCCTCTAACATTAACTCATTTTAAGTATGGATAGATAATAACTGAATACAATTTTGTGTGTGTGTTTAGAAACACATCTGAAAGTTTTTTTAATTTATTTACTCTCCACTGACACTACCAACTGTGGAAGGAAGTTCCACCTCCTTACCGCTATAACAGTAAAGTGAACTTGTCTCATGGAACGTTGTTTCTGACCACTGCCATGTGGAAAGTGTTGGAGGGTTCGGGGCCTCTTGCAGAACTTCAAAGCTTAGACAAACTTGATGGAGAGGGGGTGTTCTCTGTGGGTAGTGGTTCCTTACACTCCCATTGTCCCCCCCCCCCCACCTACAAGTGCAAGATGTTCATTGTTCTCCCTATAAAGTGAATCTGGTTCACTGCAGTGGCTGCAGTTGGCTCTGTAATCTTCTCTTCACCAGCTGCCCCCACCACTATGAGCAGCACACAGCCATGGAATCTGTGTGTGTGTCCCAGCTCACCCTTCCACCACTCACCCCCCCCCACCCCTCATCGGGATCTCTCTAGGAATAGGTCTGTGCACACTCTTCCCCTGCTTGCCCTCCCCGCTACCAGTCTAGGGAGAGAGGAGTGTGGACCTATAATTGGGATCTATGCTCTAAGCCTGAGAGACCAGAGCCAAGGAGGAAAGCCAGGCAGATTTGCTGCTGAACCTGGTCACCTGCATAGGGGAGAGAGGATGGACCTGCATTGCATGTCTACCAAAGCGACCCCAGACGCTGAGCTTGTGAGGGAGAGTTGCTGCATCTCCAAAACTGGAGCTGAGATGCCAGGAGCGGTGAGCTGAACAACACATCCTAAACTCTTTGAGCCGTGATGAGGTCATCTTCTTTTTTGAACCACTTTATTGCTCCCATAGGAGGAGCCAAGAGCTAGGGAGGAGTGAACAACAATACTCTTAAAGGGGAAGTGTGCTGATAGACCTTGTTGGGTCAACTCTTGGAGATGGAGGACAATACTTGCACGGTGGTGGAGGTCACTGAAGAGGTGGTGATTGTCTGAAATGGCACAATTTCTTTTAGAAGAGTCAAGGATGGTGTGCACCTGAAATTCATGTTTTCATTGTTCACAATAAGAGACTGCATCAATTGATTTGATTATGCATACATTGGGACTTTTTCTGATTTATGATTAAGATTGACCACAGTATTTTATATATACTGTATATAATATATTTATAATTTTGCACATTAACACACGTGATCATGAACGCATGTTAAATTGATGGCGGAATGGAATTGATATTTTTTCATTTTATTTCACTAGGCCTCCCAAGCCTACTCTGACACTTCTCTCCTACCCTTCTCTCGCTATAAATTCATGGTGATACCTCACATGTGTGGTGTGAACACTGTTAATATATGCATGCGTGACCTAAGTATGCATTCACCTTTGGGGGCAAGCACAGGGGGGCGGGGGCACTTTAAACTTTTTTTATTTTATTATGTTATTTAAAATTTCTTTTTTACACTCTCTTTAAATGTTTTTATCAACTTTATTGCTATCACAAGGGATGCAAAGCATTCCTTCTGATAGCATGAGCCATGACAGGTCTTTATAGAGAGATCTGGGGTCTAATAGACCCCAGATCTCTCCTCTGGCCTCCAAAGCGGCTGATCAGACACAGATTGGTTTGATTGGCTGCTTCATTGGCCAGTAAGCACAAAACTGAAACCAGAAGTGACAAAATACTTGTGGCTTCTGGTTTCTTACACCATGGGTCTCCAAACTTTCTAAACAAAGGGTCAGTTAACTGTCTTTCAGATTTGCGGGGCCAGACTGTGGGAAGTCAGATAAGGAAATGACCTGGCTTCAGTAGGAGTAAACAATGACCAATCTTTGGAATTAGGAGAGGAATGGTGCCCCACTGTTGGTGTCAGTGGAAGGAACGGTGCGCCACTGTTGGTGTCAGTGGAAGGAATGGTGCTCCACTGTTGGTGTCAGTGGCAGGAATTATGTTCCATTGTTTACTTCAATGGGTGGCATGATGCCCCAAGGGCCAGATAAGACCAAGCTAAGGGCCGCATCTGGCCCCAGGGCCATAATTTGGAGACCCCTGTCTTAAACCATAGAGAGGATTAGGGACATTCCAGTAGGATGGGAAAGCCCAGAAAGGCAGTGAGAAGAGGGGCCCCTCCCACTGCCTGTAAAAACGATCCAGCGGCTAATTAGCTGCTAGAACCGCTTTTACAAAAAAGAGCATCGCCGCCCAAAAAAAATATACCAGGATGATGCCGCAGGCATTATCCCAGTATAACCGGGATAGGGACTTGCTTGGGTGGCAAGCAGTTAAGTAGCAAGGCATCCTTCACTATATGCCTTCAGTCAAACATGCAGGCTATCATACCTGGACCTTATGTATAGCCCAAGGAACCAGGCAGGGTTGTCCCTTATTCTCAATTCTTTTCATCCTGGTCATTAAACCCCTAGCCAGCTCCATTAGGAGCAACCCTGACATTTATGGGATCCTGAATGCGAGGATACATTACAAAATAAATCTGATACCCTCTTGGTCCTAACTAATCCTCCTATTACTCTACCAAACCTTCAGAAAACCCTTTCTGGCATTCAAATAAACCCAGCCAAATCTTCAGTGCTAACTATTTCTCTCTCCAAGGCCGGTGGTCATTCTCAACATTGGAATATTTAGGTATTCACCTGACTCCTAGCTACAACTCCTTATTTGCAGCCAATTACTAGACTCTTTTACGTGACCTTACCTCTCATATGCAGTCTTGGACGTTCCCCTGTCTCTAATGGATAGGCCGAATCTTGGCGTAAAGATAACCATCATGTTGAAAGCCCCATACTACTTTTGTACACTGCCATTCCAAGTTCCCTACTTTTACCTCCATCTTCTTCAAAATAGGATCCTCTCCTTTATCTGAGACTACAAATGACTTAGGGTTAAACTAGGAAGTTTGCATCCTCCTTCTGTCCATTCCTAATAAACCGTTCTTTCCTCCAGGACAAGGCCAAGCGAGGTCGTTTTCATGATGGACCCATTATATATATACCATTTCCAGCTCTTTCCCCAACTTGCCAACCCTACAGGAATGTCATGAAGCTCCTGAAACTGAATATTACCAGTATTTACAGCTTTGCCATTTTTTCATATACTAAGATCTACCTACGCACCCCAAGATAGCCCAGGTTAATCTCTACCCTTTATGCCACCGTCAACAATTGAGGCCCTCTAGAATCCCTCTCATATTACAAATTGGTCTCCCAACCTAGCAATTCTCATCAGTCTGGAGATTTGGAATAAGGTCTGGTCTAAAGTATCAAAGTGCTCTTTTAATACGATCACTTTGGAATCAACCTATAAAGTTCTCTTTTGGTGGTACTGGGTCCCGGCTCAGATTTCCCTAGCTTTTCCCAACTATACTGATGGGTGTTTTTGAGGCTACGGTTAACAAGGTGACGTACTGCACACATGGAGGACCTTCCCAAAACTATTTGTTTTCTGGTCCAGATTTTTTGGACTTCTCCAAACCTTGCTCCATTTAGTTGTCCATCCTCAGGGATGCTAATTTTGCTCTGCTTCACTGCCCAATTCCAGGCCTCTAAGCCCATCAACAACTGGATATGTACCCCTTCCTCGTGGCCAAACAAACGATAGCTAAAGCGTTGAAGAAGCCCTCAGTGTCTTTACAAGAAGTCAGAGAAAATATGACTCTGATTCTAATCAATGAAAAACTGTCTAGCATCCTTAATGACTACCAACCCAAATTCCTACAGAAATGGGAACTGTGCCTTAATTATGCCCTGCCCTCTTTAAACCTGGCAAGCCTATCTTACCTTTAGCTCCCTACCTGGATTGGAACCCGAGTTTGTGGGGACCTCCTCCCAATTTCTCCTCTTCCACACCCCTACTTTTTTACCCCCCTCCTTTCTCCCTATCCAGACTCAACATCCCCTCTCCCTCTCACTTACTCAAACCCCTGAGGCAACCCATTTTACCACTTGCTACTTTAATATGCATTTGTATAGCTTGCCTCTTGTCAGTTTACATTGATCTGTTATTTTTGATTCACTTGTTTATGGCTTGTTGTCATTTGATATTGCCCCTGCATGGGCTTAAAGGATAAGTTCACCTTTGTAAAAAAATGGTAAAAAAATGTACCTTTTTTTTTTTTACTATGAGCCTGCAAAGAATTGCACCTGCGATCAGCAGTTCGTGGGAGCAATGCCAGGCACCTGTAGACTGTCAGTGTAAGCTGTCTCCTCGTATCTCGTAAGGGCAGGCAGTTACACAGTGACATGAACTACATAGAGAGTTCAACCCATGGTTGAGAGAAAAAAAAACTGGTTAAAGAGGAGGTCCACGAAACATTAAAAGTCAACAGCTACAAATACTGCAGCTGCTGACTTTTAATATAAGGACACTTACCTGTCCACCAGCGAGCCTGCAATGTCAGCACCCCAGCCGATCTTCGGATCGGCTGTCAGGTGCAGCCGCCATTGCTGGTAAGGGAACTCGGGAGTGAAGCCTTTCGGCTTCACAGCCGGTTCGCCACTGCGCTTTCTAATTGGTCCGGTGGTGGAGGAAGGAGGAGGGAGCCGAACTTCCAAGAGATGGGCTGCAGCCCCCGTCTTGCGGAAGCGGGGAACGGTACCTATCAAAAACAGGTACCCGTTCCCCCTCTCACCTCTGAAAGGTGCCAAATGTGGCACCGGAGTGGGGGAGAAGACAGATAAGCGAAAGTTCCACTTTTGAGTGGAACTCTGCTTTAATGTATGCCCTTCCTAAGAGGTTGCTTTACTAAAGGTTGCTCAATTTGCAAAGAAAGTTTCACTTTGCAAGGGATTTTTTTTCCAGAGCTTAGTGAATGTGGTGAAATTTCACTTTGCAAGAAATACCCAATTGTGTGCAAGGAAAATAAATAAAAAGTATTTTTGCTTGCACATGATTGGATGATGACAAGTCAACAGAATTTCACATCATTCATTAAGCTCTGAAGAAAATTTATTTGCAAAGTTAAACTTCCCCTGCAAAGTGAACAATCTTTTTACCTTTAGTAAATCCAAACCCTAATTCCTCAGAGACAGAACACATTTTGTATCTTTAGCTCAAGCACTTCAACTAAATGCAATAGTGGAAAAAAACCCTAAATAGATTACATTCTAGCTAAAATAAAAAATATATATATACAGACAAAATGTACACATCTCATCTTGATCTCCAGTACTAGGGCATACTACAAATAAATATCAGAAAATCTGTCAATTTGACATAAACTCACCTAGCTAATGAATAATCTTACTGTTTTCATTGGATTAATAATTGCAGCATGATGGAGTTAATTTTCAGCCGCTGACAGCGAGCGAGCATACTGCCTCTTCTGCCACGTAATGCAAGTGACAAACATGCAAACGCTGAGAAAGGCTAGAACGTTTTAGCTTTTTTTTGTAGCTAAAAAAAAAAAAAATCAAACTTGCTGTGAAACTTAGAAGACGGGCCTCAGCTCTGCTGGAATTTTTAGCACAGAGGACTGTAGTCAGCAGATTACTGAAGAGATTTTTTTTTTCTGCAAATGAAAGCTGAGCTAGGTTAGAGGATCATGTAAGGGTCAGTACAATGCTTAACACATGAAGATTTTCATAACTGACTGCAAAGGTTACAGAAATGTTGGGTTGTTGATTTAAAGCTAGGGAAAAAATAGATTATGTTGTTAGCAATATTTAAGTCTCTACTGGCATTTTTTTACCTGTTTCATAAGACTATGTAAAGAGTAATGATAATTTGTCAGAAGAAATACAGTATCTCAAAAAAGTGAGTACACCCCTCACATTTTTGTAAATATTTTATTATATTCTTTCATGTGACAACACTGAAGAAATTACACTTTGCTACAATGTAAAGTAGTGAGTGTACAGCTTGTATAACAGTGTAAATTTGCTGTCCCCTCAAAATGACTCAACACACAGCCATTAATGTGTAAACTGCTGGCAACAAAAGTGAGTACACCCCTAAGTGAAAATGTCCAACTTGGGCCCAATTAGCTATTATCCCTCCCCAGTGTCATGTGACTCATTAGCGTTGCAAGGTCTCAGGTGTGAATGGGGAGCAGGTGTGTTAAATTTGGTGTTATCGCTCTCACTCTCTCATACTGGTGACTGGAAGTTCAACATGGCATCTCATGGCAAAGGACTCTCTGAGGATCTGAAAAAAAGAATTGCTGCTCTACATAAAGGTGGCCTAGGCTATAACAAGATTGCCAAGACCCTGAAACTGAGCTGCAGCAAGGTGGCCAAAACCATACAGCGGTTTAACAGGACAGGTTCCACTCAGAACAGACCTCACCGTGGTCGACCAAAGAAGTTGAGTGCAGGTGCTCAGCCTCATATCCAGAGGTTGTCTTTGGGAAATAGATGTATGAGTGCTGCCAGCATTGCTGCAGAAGTTGAAGTGGGGGTCAGCCTGTCAGTGTTCAGACCATACGCCACACACTGCATCAAATTGGTCTGCATGGCTCACGTCCCAAAAGGAAGCCTCTTCTAAAGATGATGCACAAGAAAGCCAACAAACAGTTTGCTGAAGACAAGCAGACTAAGGACATGGATTACTGGAATCATGTCATGTGGTCTGATGAGACCAAGATAAACTTATTTGATTCAGATGGTGTCAAACGTGTGTGGCGACAACCAGGTGAGGAGTACAAAGACAAGTGTGTCTTGCCTACAGTCAAGCATGGTGGTGGAAGTGTCATTGTCTGGGGCTCCATGAGTGCTGCCGGCACAGGGAAGCTACAGTTCATTGAGGGAACCATGAATGCCAACATGTACTTTGACACACTGAAGCAGAGCATGATCCCCTGCCTTCGCAGACTGGGCCGCAGAGCAGTATTTCCAACATGATAATGGCCTTGCAAAAGAAGCTGAGGGTAAAGGTGATGGACTGGCCAAGCATGTCTCCAGATCTAAACCCTATTGAACATCTGTGGAGCATCCTCAAACAGAAGGTGGAGGAGCGCAAGGTCTGTAACATCCACCAGCTCTGTGATGTCATCATGGAGGAGTGGAAGAGGACTCCAGTGGGAACGTGTGAAGCTCTGGTGAACTCCATGCCCAAGAGGGTTAAGGCAGTGCTGGAAAATAATGTTGGCCACACAAAATAGTGACACTTTGGGCCCAATTTAGACATTTTCACTTAGAGGTGTACTCACTTTTGTTACCAGCAGTTTAGACATTAATGGCTGTCTGTTGAGTTATTTTGAGGGGACAGCAAATTTACACTGTTATACAAGCTGTACACTCACTACTTTACATTGTAGCAAAGGGTAATTTCTTCAGTGTTGTCACATGAAAAGATAGAATAAAATATTTACAAAAATGTGAGGGGTGTACTCACTTTTGTCAGATACTGTATATGCGGTGGGAGGTCTTTAACCAGTTAAAAGAGTTGTTTATTTGAGGTGGATATTTTTATTATTTTAAGGTGAAGCTCAAGACAAACTTCTTCAACCAATAATGACCTTCAGCATTGCTTTCGCTGACAGCAACATTAACCCCCATCACTGGTGTCAATAACTGCATTAAAAATCCTGGCAATGCTGATAGTGGCTGCAACATTAGTCCCCAATAATAATAAACCCCAGCACTGGAGTCAGTGGTCATAATAATTGTCTCCAGCATTGGTGTCACTGGCAGCAACATTGTCAGTGATAATAATAATAATAATTGGGGTCCGAGGCATATAGAGATATATACACATAACAGTACCGTGCAAAGGTTTTAGGCAGGTCTGAAAAATGCTTTAACCACTTAACGCGAATCGCTATTTATAAATGGTGGCTTTCTTAAGTGGAGGTATCAAAATATAGCCTGCAGCTGCAGGCTATATCCCGGTACCGTTTTTTTAGATCGGACGGTTGGCTATCTGGCAATGACGGCCGATCTGGCTCGGGAGCCGCTCGGTCGTTATCCTGGGCCGCGGGAGGGGACATCCCCCCCCTACCCCGCCGCCTTCCACCGCTCTTCTCCGGCCTCCCGTCCCACCGAGAGACCGGAGCTCTGATCCGGTGCATCCGCCGGCTAGGAGGAGACCTGAAGGAAGCTGGAATCGGCTTCGATCGGGACTCCGTCAAATTCCGGAAGCGACATCACAACATCACTTTACTTCACATTGCTGGTTTTAAATAAAATTACAGTATTCAGAATCACCGATTTTGGTGATCTTAATACTGTGAAGTGTAAAGGAGGGATTGGGGGTCTTTTAGACCCTCCATAAAAAGTGTAGGAAGGTAATTACTGCACTAATACCAATATGACCAATTGTGACTAAACCAGCTGCAACCCAAAACACCAACCAGGCACAATAGGCATAAAATCCAAAATAGGTTGTGCTAATGAAGGTAACAATTTGTACTATAAGCAAATTGCAAACATTCATGTAGTAATCTATGGAGTATATGGGTCATAGATTAATTAGGACATACTATCTCCCAGGGCAGATGGTACAGATTACATTCTGCCCATCCTAATATAATATACCCCTCGGTAAAGACAGTAATATGTATTAATATACACACATAAGTGCTAAAAATCAAGGAAGATAACAATAACCGTATCCCTGATATTAAAGCACAAATAGACAAAGCACCTATCACACAATTACATATAGCTTATAATCCATTAAAATTACGTAAAAAAATGGATGGTTGCATTGAATAAGTGCCAGGTATAGTCCAAATATAGTACAAAAAAGGTAGACACTTGGAGATATTAAATAGGTCCAGATGGTCAACTTCACAATTTATATGTGCACCATGTGAAAACAAACTGCATGTCACTGTGAGACCTCCACCAAAGTTGGATGGTAGCTTACTGGAAGTAAGCGTGGATTGCGCATTGGCTATTTACCCAGCCAGGGTCCCCAGATGGGGTATGTTGAATACCTTGGGAATTACAATCCTTTCTATGGATCTCTTTCTAGCTGTAGGGGTCATACCTATGGCACCAGATTGCGGATGGTATTCGCCCAGATCAGGAATCTCACTCTAAGGTATAGGGGAGAGCGTCCTGCAGCCTCTTACAGGAAGCACCT
>BLSH010000624.1:584728-596577 GCA_018402905.1 Glandirana rugosa
TTAAAAGACAGAAAAAAATAAACATCGCGTTTTTTATTTTTGGCGTCCCCACTAGTTTATGGTGGTTTTCTTTCGAGATAAACACCCTTGTTTTACTATTTTTACAACAAACCCATGTTGCAGCGTGCTGGCGCGTTAACAGTAAGTTTCGCGTTGTCGTGACTTTCGACTTTTAACCAGATCATTTTGTTCCCACAAATAGAGCTTTCTTTTGGTGGTATTTGATCACCCCTGCGGTTTTTATTTTTTGCGCTACAAATAAAAAAAGACAGAAAATTTTGAAAAAAAAATATTTTTCTTTGTTTCTGTCACAAAACTTTGTATAAGTTGTCTCCTTCACTGACTGGCACTGATGTGGCTACACTGATGGGCACTGATGTGGCTACACTGATGGGCACTGATGAGGCAGCACAGATTGGCACTGATAATGGGGCACATATAGGCAGCACTGATGGGCACTGATAGGCAGCACTGATGGGCACTGAAAGGGGGCACTGATAGGTGGCACTGCTGGGCACTGATAGGTGGCACTGATGGTACTGGTGGGCACTGGTACATGGCACAGGTGGGCACAGGTACATATAGCACTGTTAGGGATGTCACTGGCAGGCATCACATATGGGCACAGTGCCATCCATACAGTGCACTGTATGCCCCTTACCTGGTGGTCTAGTGTGGGCTCCCTGGTGGTCCTGGTTGGGTCCCTGGTGGTCCAGTGGGGCGATCCTGAGGGGGGCTGCACTGATAAACATTCAGCGCAGCCCTACACCCCCGTCAGGAGAGCCTTTTACCTCAAATCGGTAATGCAGTGGGTCAGACTGACCCACAGCACCACCAATTACCACGATGCGTGCCCCCACGGGTTATCCTGAGGATGTCAATAGACGCTCAGTCAGGATAACGAAGCCACCGCCTGGCCGTCATTTGTCAATAGGCCGAGTGGGAAGTGGTTAAATAAAAACTTTTATCTTAGAGTCTGATATTTACCTATTATTTACCTATTCAACCTTTAATAGTATATACAGTATATCCCCTCTAATAGTATATACAGTAAATCTCTTCTATGTTATTCTCAAAGTGGATTAGAGATTTTTCTCCCTAACCATATAGTTGGTTATTTATATTTAACACTGCATAGAGATATTTAAGAATAAATTGCCTTTTTTTTTTAAACTTTACATATTAACTAAATTATACACCAATTTTTTTTTTAAGGTTATTATCCGATTAATCAAAACAATAATCGGCCAGCTAATCGATTATGAGAATAATCGTTAGTTGCAGCCCTTCTTGCCAGTGTCATTTTTTCATTAATCAGTGCATTTTTATAGCACTGATCAATGTAATAATGTCACTGGTCCCCAAAAAGTGTCATTTGGGGTCAGATTTGTCCGCTGCAATGTCGCAGTCATGCTAAAAATCGCAGATCGTCGCCATTACTAGTAAAAACAATTTAAAAAAGTCCCTAAATCTATCCCATAGTTTGTAGACGTGATAACTTTTGCGCAAACCAGTATACATTTATTGGGTTTTTTTTACCAAAAATCTGTAGAATATATATCGGCATAAACTGAATAGATTTTGTTTTTTTTTTGTTCGTTTTTTTTTGGATATGTATTATAGAAGAAAGTAAAAAAAATGTTTTTTTTTTTTCAAAATTGTCGTTTTTTTTTTGTTTTTTTTGTTTATAGCGCAAAAAATAAAAACTGCAGAGGTGATCAAATACCACCAAAAGAAAGCTCTATTTGTGGGGAAAAAAGGACGTCAATTTTGTTTGGGTACAATGTTGCATGACCGCGCAGTTGTCATTTAAAGCGACGCAGTGCCGTATCGCGCTAAATGGCTTGGCCATTAAGGGGGCAAATACTTTCGGGGCTCTGAAGTGGTTAAAAAGCAGACACCATAGAGAATAAAATAGTTGATAGTTCTATTTCTCTTTCGTTCATTGACAGACACAGCAGCTCCATCTTGACCTTAGGGTTATATTGCCACCTTCAGTAGGACAAGGCAGAACAGCAAATATCAAAAAAACAAACAGACACAGCCCCTCCCAGGGGCAGTCCTCACTGGTAGTAACCCTCCACCCTGTAACAGATGGCTCATTTTTTTCTGCCTAGTCAAGGAGTAAGGACCTGGCTCCCTGCTGGGACCTGTGGTTCCTCTTTCTGTTGGTTTCCACTTCTGCTATACTTTCGCGTGATGACTGCAATCAATTTCTGGGCTGGGTGACAGGCTGGATGATATAGATCCTGGTAGTCTCCCCAGCCCGGCCAGCGAGCGCACGCAGACCTTAGCTCCATGCTGAGTGGGCCGCGACAGGCCCCTAACCGGATAGGCCAGCTGGCAGGTTGAACGTCCCGCAGGAGCACATATGACCAGACACCAAAGGTCTGAGTCACAGTGCTACCATGGCCGACAGCCCCCCTCGGGCTGGACGGGGTGGCGGATCTTTCTCGGGTGGCATACCCACAACCTCCCGACTGGATGGGTAAGTACGCCCCTCCATCCCTGCTGGGGTATGGGGGGAGCAAATGGGTACCGCCCTGGGGTTGTCGGTCGGTGGGCATGTCTCCCCCCCCCCCCACTCTCCTCTGGTCTTACTGCTGCGCTGGCGCTGCTCCCTCTTCCCTGGGGTCCCTCTCCTGCTGGGTGTCCGGGGCCTTGTTGCACACCCCCCCCCCCCTGCCTTGTGCTGCCGCCACCGCCATTGCGGTGTGGCCGGTCCAGCCGCCATTTTGCGGTAGTCACAATCGGCAGCCATTTTGCTGTAGCCGTGATGGCCATTTTGCGGTGGTCCAGCCGTCCATTGGAACAGCCTGGGGCGGTGTGATCGGCAGCCATCTTCCCGTATCCTTAGGCCTTCCTGTGTGTAGGGGAGGGGCTACTTCCAGGAGCTGAGTCTGGCGCCAGTCCCCTCGTGGCACAGGGACACAGCAGCACAGGGCAAGCACCGACAGGACACAAGGCAGCGGCCACAGCAGGCACGGCCTCCTTTCCTTTCCTATTGTGGGGCCGGCAGGTAGTGAGTCCTCCTAGGGGTTACTCTCCTGGCCTGTGCAGTTCTCTGGGTGGGGGGTGCCTAGTCTCCCTGGCACATAGGCTTCTGTCCAGTGTGGTGTGTTATTAGGGTGGGCGACGCAATGGCCTCTGATGTGGGTGCTTCCCAACCAGACCCCTCCGTGGTTGCGGCCAGCGACTCTGGGGCTATGGTCCCCCTTGATGCTCTGTCAGCGGTCCTGGAGTCCTTTGTTTCCCGGGTAGAGGTGGCGTGTGGGCACAAGGCGGTTAAGAAGCGTCCCCTCCTCTAGGGAGTACTCTGACCCTGAGGGGGGCTCTGCCATGATGACAGGGACCCCCCTTGAGCTGTCTGATGGCGAGGTCCCGGATTCCTCGGATAGCGAGGAGGAATCCTCTGCGATGGTTGGCACGCACGAGAAGGCGCTAGTGGGTGCCCTGATTACAGAGGTGCGTGATACTCGAGCAGCCAAGTTTTTCCCTTATGTGCCTTATTTTGATAAGTTTAATTACAGGGAATGGGAACGGCCTCAGAGCTCCTTCCCTATTCCGAGACGGTTCTCAGTGCGCTATCCTTTCGAGGACAGTCTATTAAGAAAATGGGCATCACCTCCCATCATTGACCCCCCACCCGTATCGCGATTGAATAAGGTGACCACGACCACGGTGGAGGGCAGCCCTCTTTCAAGGACCCGGCTGATAGAAAAGCCGTGGCAATTGCTAGGTCTGTGTTTGTTCTGACAGGCTCAGCTCTGCGGCCTGTGTTGGCCACTGCTCTGGTGTCACTCACGGAATGGGCGAAGCTACTGCACCGCAAATTGACCAACGAGCAGGCCCCTCTGGCCTGTGTGGAGCTCGCTGACCAGCTTGTCCAAGGGCTCAGATATGTGTGACGCAGTTCTGCACACGGCCCCCCTGATCTCAAAATTGTCCGCGTCTTAGTGGTTATCAGCCGTTTGCTCTGGCTGAAATTCTGGTCGGCGGACCAAACATCTAAGAAGGCCCTAGCGGACTTGCTTTTCCAGGGCGGGTGGCTCCTTGGAGATACCCTAGATGAGATTATCAAGGACCTCACCGGGGGGAAGAGCACCTTTCTACCGGAGACCAAAAGGGGAAAAGAGCCCCGCTGCAGACAGGGCCCCTCCTTTTCTGCCCATAAGAGGCTTTTTTGTAAATCCCGCTCGACGGGGAAGAGCTCCCAACCTGCCAAGGCCCCTACGGGTGGACAGAAGCATCCTTGGCAGCGCAAGCGTGACAAGCCAGAGGACAAGTCCTCCTCAGCATGAAGGGTTGCGCCCACCCGTCCTTCGGGTGGGGGGCGTTCTCCGTGGGTTTGCGGACTGGTGGACTTCCCGGATTTCCTGGGCACACAAGTTAATTTTGTCGGGGTACAAAATAGAATTTCATTCCCACCCTCCGGATAGGTTCTTTGCCTCAAATCTGAATCTCCCCCCAGGCCAGCTACAGGGCTTAATTGGGGCGGTGCAGGACCTACTTCACCAGGGGGTCGTTGTTACCATCCCAGTTTTGGAAAGGTTTCAGGGATTTTTTTCCAACCTGTTCGTGGTTCCGAAAAAGGATGGGGGCTGGCCGATCCTGGACCTCAAAGCCCTCAATTGTTTTGTGCACGTACGAAACTTCAGGATGGAGTCCATCTGCTCTGTGGTGGCGGCGCTTCATCAGGGTGATTTCCTGGCCTCCCTCGACATCAAGGACGCGTACTTGCATGTCCCCATCTGTGCTCAGCACCAGCGTTTCCTGCGCTTTGCGGTCAGGGAGCATCACTAGCAATTTGTGGCCCTTCCATTCGGCCTGGCTTCTGCACCTCGGGTCTTCACCAAGCTACTGGCCCCAGTTCTGGCTCTGTTGAGACAAAGGAGCATCGCAGGGGTTGGGTACCTGGACGACCTCCTCTTGCAAGTGGAGTCGGCTCCAGCCCTGAGGGACAATGTGGCGATCACCATGCACACCCTACAGGAATTTGGCTGGGTGCTCAATCTTCCGAAATCGGTGTTGACCCCGTCCCACCATCTGGAATACCTGGGCTTGATTCTCGATTCTGCCCAGGCGAAGGTTTTCCTTCCACCGACCAAGCTACTGATACTTCAGCCTGCAGTTCGTTCCTTACTGTCCCAGCAACTGTCATCCCTACGCTTTAGCATGCGCGTCCTGGGACTCATGGTGTCAACCTTCGAGGCGGTCCCGTACGCCCAGTGTCACACCCGTGCTCTGCAGCGGGAGATTCTCTTGAAGTGGGACAAATCCCCTTTATTCCGGGATCGGATGATTTGGGTGGACCATCAGACCAGGGCCTCACTGCTCTGGTGGCTACGGGCCCCGGCCCTTTGGCTGGGGAAGTCATTCCTTCCCCCTTCATTGGACGGTGATCACGATGGATGCCAGCCTGACTGGCTGGGGGAGAGTTCTGGGGTTGCTGTCGGCCGAGGGCCGCTGGTCGATGGAGGAATCTCGCCTCCCGATCAATGTTCTGGAACTTCGTGCCATCAGGTGCTGCCTCTCCCAGTGGACGAGGCGGTTGCACGGGCGTCCTGTCAGGATTCAATCGGACAACGCCACGGCCATAGTGTATGTGAATCCTCAAGGCGGGACCAGAAGTTTGTCGATGGAAGTGGCCCACATTCTGCGGTGGGACGAACTTCCCGTGTCGGCGATCTCCACCGTCCACATTCCGGGCATAGAAAAATGGCAAGCAGACTACCGCAGCCGACAGGTGCTGGATCAGGGAGAGTGGTCCCTGCACCCGGATGTCTTCCGTCAGATTTGTCTGCGTTGGGGCACGCCAGGCACGGACCTGCTAGCGTCTCGCATCAATCGGAAGGTGCAGACCTTTGTTAGCAGGACGAGTGATCCCTTGGCGGACGCGGCGCATGCTCTGGTGGCACCGTGGGCTCGTTATTGGCTCATCTATGCCTTTCCCCCCTCTCAAGCTTCTTCCGCGTTTGTTGCGCAGAATAGAGGCAGTGGGAATACCAGTCATTCTCATTGCTCTAGATTGGCCGCGGCATCCTTGGTACGGATGGTAGTGGATGCCCCTTGGCGACTCCCGTTACGCGAGGACCTACTGTCCCAGGGGCCCATATTGCATCCTGCTTTACCCTCTCTGGCTTTAACAGCCTGGCTATTGAATGCCAGGTGTTGAGGGATCGGGGTGTATCGGCCTCGGGGATACCTACTATGCTCAAAGCACGTAAGGCCACTTCCCGTAAGATCTATCACCGCACCTGGAGGGCTTACATCTCCTGGTGCGAGGATGGGGGGTGGAATCCCTACTCCTTTTCGGTCCCTAGGGTTCTGGCGTTTCTGCAGAGGGGGCTCGACCCGAAGCCTGTGTTGAGCACGATCATGGGTCAGATCTCTCCTCTGGCGATCTTTTTTCAGTGTCCATTGGCTACGCATTCCTTGATCCGTACCTTCGTACAGGGGGTTCGGCATGTCTCTCCCCAGGTACGTTTGCCCCTGGCGCCATGGGACCTTAATCTGTTCCTCTCGGTGCTTCAGAAGCCGCCGTTTGAGAATATCGGGGAAATCTCGTTGCTTTTGCTCTCGCAAAAAGTGGCTTTCCTTTTGGCTATCACGTCTGCCCATTGAGTGTCGGAGTTGGTGGCTCTATCTTGTAGGTCTCTGTATTCGGTCCTACACAAGGGTACGGCGCTCTTGCGCCCATCACCTTCCTTTCTCCCGAAGGTGGTGTCGGCTTTTCATATCTATGAGGACATTGTTCTTCCTCCTTTATGCTCATGCCCATTTCATCCTAAGGAGGTTGCTCTGCACTCGTTGTATGTTGTTCGGGCTCTTCGAGTGTACCTGACAACCGCGGCCTCTTTTAGGAGGTCAGATTCGCTGTTTGTTGTGGTGGCTGGTCCACGCAAGGGCCTGGCGGCCTCGTCAGGCACTATTTCACATTGGATTAAACAAACTGTGAAACGAGCCTATGCTGTTAGGGCTTTAGAACCCCCTTCCCGGTCATGGCTTACTCTACCAGGGCAATTAGCACTTCCTGGACTTTCCGGCATCAGGTGTGCAAGGCGGCTACATGGTCGTCTGTGCACACTTTTTTTAATTTTACAAAGTTGATGTTTTGGCATCCTCAGCTTTTGGCCACAAAGGTTTGCAAGCGGCTGTCTGAGGCGTATATTCTGGTTCCCCTCGGAGGGTTCTGTTGAGTGGAGGTTCTTTTTGTGTTCGGTTTACCCACCCCTCGTTTTGACGCTGCTTTGGGATGTCCCTAAGGTCAAGGTGCCGGTGAAACTTCGGTACCCTATATTTTCCTTAGCCAACGCTTTAAAGCCCCTTTCACAGGCATGGACCGTTCAGGTCCGCCTGTCAGTTTTTCAGGCAGTCCTGAATGGACGCTCCATTGTCCTCTATAGAGCGACGGATGTCAGCGGTGACATGTCCGCTGACATCCGATCCACTCCGATACGCTAAATACAGACGGATGGAAACCCTATTTTCCCTGTATATGTAATCGTGTATGTAATGCTTTACAGGCTTCAGTGTAAAAAATATAAAAAAAATGCTCATTTTTTTTTTTTTACCTGTAAAAAGATGTGCATTTATCCATTTTTTTTTTTTTTTTTTTTATGTTTGATGAGGTTGGAACTCAAAATTTTTTTGGGAGGGGGATTTTAAGTTATTTGATGTAACTTAAAGTGACACCAGGACCCGAAAGTGACATTTTACACGTCCCATCCAGGTTAGTAACAGGAAGGGCAGACCAGCGAATGGACATTCCCTGGTCTCCCTCCTCTCTGACTGGCATCACTCACTCACCATGTTTCCTGGGCTGCGCACGTCCTTTTCTGGATTCGGAATCAACATGGTGGTGCTGGTGAGCCAGAAGTAACTGGGGAGTGTGGAAGTGATGCAGCGGCCACACAGCCAACATATCGCTTCCATCTGACAATCAGCCTGTTCACTTGTCAGATTTACACGCACTCCCTTCGGCTGCATGTGTAAAGCCCCCCACCACCGACATATATGGTATGTTGGTGGCAATAAAAGGGTTAATAGACCAAGCCATCCAGCAAAAGTGGGAGTTAGAGGGTTGGGACAAATAATTTACCACTGAGAGGGGTGCATACAATGGTCAGCTTTTAATTTATGTAAAATCTTTATCCAAAAGGGAAAACAAAAACTGTTGCTGTAACTGCTTAACAGCTTGCCGACCAGCCGCCATTGTTATACTGCAGCAGGTCGGCTCTCCTGCACGAATCGCCGTATCTGTATGGCGGCTCGCGCAGTTGCGGGCGGGAGAGCACTGCTGCCGGAGTGCCCTCATGTCCACTGCGTGAGCGTGCCCACGGGTCGGGCAGACTCTATGTCCGCCGGCGACCCGCGCTTGGCTACTACAGAGGCAGATAGGGGATCTGCCTTTGTAAACATGGCAGATCCCCATTCTGTCAGGGGCATAACTGTGATCTACTGTTCCTAGTGATCGGGAACAGTTATATCTGTCATGTCCCTGCCAGCCCAGCCCCCACACAGAACACAGTGAGGGAACACAGTTAACCCCTCCCCTGCCCGTGACCTTTATACAGTATATCGCTGTATAATAGTCATTGGTCCCAAAAAAGTGTCAAATTTGTCCTCCGCAATGTCGCAGTCCTGATAAAAATTGCAGATCGCTGCCAATACCAGTAAAAAAAATGCCAAAATCTATTCCCATAGTTTGTAGACACGATAACTTTTGTGCAACCCAATCAATATACGCCTATTGCGATTTTATTTACCAAAAATATGTACAAGAATATGTCATAATTTTTTTTTTTTTCAAAATTGTTGCTCTTTTTTAGTTTATAGCGCAAAAAATAAAAACCACAGAGGTGATCAAATACCACGAAAAGAAAGCTCTCTTTGTGGGGAAAGAAGGACGTCAATTTCATTTGGGTACCACGTTGCACTACCGCGCAATTGTCAGCTAAAGCGACGCAGTACTGAATCACATAAGGTGCTCTGGTCAGAAAGGGAGTAAATCCTTCCAGGGCTGAAGTAGTAAAAAGTGTTAATTGGAGTTTGTCTTTTATTTGTTAGTCAAGTTCATGTAAACCTGCTAGTGCATAACAGAACCCTCTCCCCAGATTGACAATGCTGCTGTCCAAAGGTGTCTCTGCTTCTCCTCCATCCAGAATGGAGGCAGCCTAAGGGCCCTTTCCGTGTGAAGGGTCTGTTTTTGTTCAGCAGGGATCAATCTGCTGATCCCCGCTGAGCCGATGGATGGATCCCCGCTCGAGCGGAGATGGAACTGTCAGAGTCCCGATCTTTATGGAGATCGGATGACAACGGACCGACTGTCCATTTTCATCCGATCCGATTCTACAGACGGATGGAAAATAGGTTTCCATCCGTCTGTATTTCACGGACAGGATCAGATCAGAGAGCGGCGGATGTCAGCGGACATGTCTCAGCTGACATCTGGCGCTCCATAGGGCTGCATGAGTGTCCGTTCAGGTCCGCCTGAAAAACTGACAGGCAGACCTGAACGGAACGCCGGTGTGAAAGGGACCTAATACAGGGAGTGTGGTATTGGCCAGATCATCTGGTGAAAATCAAAAGTAAAAAATCCACAAAAAAACTAATGCCATTACATTTAGATTTTAGATATTTTATAGATAGTTACATTGTACCTGCCCTAGGACTCTTATTTGTCTTCTCTGACAAAGAGCAAAGGTTCACCCCGCTAAAGAGCCCGTGTCCTTCTTTTGTGATCCTGGCCCCTCCCTCCTGTTCAGTGCCCCCACAGCAAACGGCTTGCTATGGGGACACCTGAGCTGAGTCACAGCTCCCTGAGTCCATTCAGACATGGAGCCCTGACCCTGCCCTGCCCCCTCTATCCCCTGATTGGCTAGCTGACTTTGACAGCAGCGGGAGCCAAAGGCTGCGTTACCTTAACTGACAATTCCACGGTCGTGCGATGTACCCAAACAAAATGGATGTCCTTTTTTCCCACAAATAGAGCTTTCTTTTAGTGGTGTTTGATCCCCTCTGTTTTTTATTTTTTGCCCTATAAACAAAAAAAGCTGACAATTTTGAAAAAAAAATAAATAAATAAATAAAAAAAATATATATATATATTTATTTTACTTTTTGCTATAATACATATAAAAAAAAAAGTATATATAAAATGTATTCATCAGTTTAGGCTAATATATATTCTTCTACATATTTTTGTAATAAAAAAAAATTTGCAATAAGCGTATATTCATTGGTTTGCTCAAAAGTTATAATGTCTACAAAATAGGGGATAGATTTATGGCATTTTTATTTATTTTTTTTATTTTATTTATTTATTTTACTGATAATGGTGGTGAGCAGCGATTTTTAGCGGGACTGCGACATTACAGCGGACAGATCGGACACTTTTGACACTTTTTTGAGACCAGTAACACCAACACAGTGATCATAGCTAAAAATATGCAGTGATCACTGTATAAATGACACTGGCAGGGAAGGGGTTAACACCAGGGGCAATCAAAGGGTTACCTGTGTCCTAGGGAGGTGCTTTCTAACTGTGGGGGGAGTGGACTGACTGGGAGTACAGAGATATCGCTGTTCCGGATCACTAGGAACAGTCGACCACTCAGTACTCCTCCTTGTTTACATAGGCAGATGTCTGTTCTGCCTCTCTGTGGAGCGATCACGGGTGGCCGGTGGACATCGCAGCCCCCGGACCCACGCATCGGCTCCGCCGCCGTGCAGCAAGCACGCGCTCACAGTGTCTCATGCACGAAACAACGTACGGGTACGTTGTTTCGCGCAGTAGGGCTGCCCTGCCACAGTGTATATGCGGTGGGCGGTCCTTAAGTGGTTAATGCATAGAATGAATTAAGATAAAAAAAACGTAACTTTACAACCCCTTTGAAAAAGTTCAGCAGTTAGTGTTTGGTGTGTGTGTGTGTGTGTGTGTGTGTGTATATATATATATATATATATATATATAATTTATTTATTTATTTTTGATGGGGGTGCTGAATTTTTTCTATAAGTACAACTAAAGGCAAAACATTTTTTTCACAAGACACAAGATGTCTTCATATTCATTACTATAGGGTTATGCTGCCACCATCAGGTGAATGGACACCGACACAAAAAAAAAGACAGGAAATCCCTGCCCAGGCATAACCCCTCCCTGCCAAGCGTAGCTTCAGTTTTGTAATAAGCCATGAAACCAGTAAAGACCGGAGGGACCCCTGTGTCCTGTGATGTACTCCATGGAAAGGATTTTACAGATAAACCAAAATGGCTTTTTGGGTCTGAGATAAAACCTGACCGTGGGATTCTAGCCTGTTCCAGTTTGGTTATTTGTTACCTGTTGACCTGCTGCTGTGTTGCCCTCCTTTCCTGTTCCGTACTTGGTGACATCCCTATCATAATGAATACAAATTTACCCTGTTTTGCTGGGGTGTACAATTGAAATGGGATTTTTGGTTTACCTGTAAAAGTCTTTCTTTGGAGAGACCTCACAGACACCATAATCCACCCCCGCCACCAAATGATTTGGACCAGTGCACAAAGCAAGGTCCATAAAGACATGGATGAGTGAGTTTGGGCTGGAGGAACTTGAATGGCCTGCACAGAGTCCTGACCTCAACCCGGTAGAACACCTTTGAGATGAATTAGACTGGAGACTGCGAGCCAGACCTTTCCAACCACATCAGTGCCCGACCTCACAAATGTGTGTCTGGAAGAATGGTCAAACATTCCCATAGACACACTCCTAAACCTTGTGTAAAGCCTTCCCAGAAGAGTTGAAACTGTTATAGCTGCAAAGGGTGGGCGGACTAAGACTGGGATATATATATATATATATATAT
>BLSH010000624.1:597784-630051 GCA_018402905.1 Glandirana rugosa
AAGCAGTCCTGCATTGTGAGTGAGGATGCTGATGGGCCACCCACAACCTGGAGCATTGAAGAGCACTGGCTCAAGGTGAGTATACTTGCTTTTTATGTTCCACCTAGACCACTGGTCCCCAAAACTGCGACCCGGGGGCGGAGTGCAGCCCTTTGCTTGCCTTTATCTGGCCCTTGGGGCACTATTCCTCCCACTGACACCAGTGATGGGGCCCTATTCATCTCACTGACACCAGTGATGGAGCGCTGTTCCTCCCACTGACACCAGTGATGGAGCGCTGTTCCTCCCACTGACACCAGTGATGAAGCGCTGTTCCTCTCACTGACACCAGTGATGGAGCGCTGTTCCTCTCACTGACACCAGTGATGGAGCGCTGTTCCTCTCACTGACACCAGTGATGGAGCGCTGTTCCTCTCACTAAGACTAGTGAAGGGACACTGTTCCTCTCACTGACACCTGTAATGGGGCGCTGTTCTTCTCACTGACACCAGTGATGGAGCTCTGTTCCTCTCACTGACACCAGTGATGGAGCTCTGTTCCTCTCACTGACAACAGTGATGGAGCTCTGTTCCTCTCACTGACAACAGTGATGGAGCGATGTTCCTCTCACTGACACCAGTGATGGAGCACTGTTCCTCTCACTGACACTGGTGATGGGACACTGTTTCTCTCACTGACACCTGTAATGGGGCGCTGTTCTTCCCACTGACACCTGTAATGGTGCGCTGTTCTTCTCACTGACACCAGTGATGGGGCGCTGTTCCTCCCACTGACACCAGTGATGGGGCGCTGTTCCTCCCACTGACACCAGTGATGGGGCGCTGTTCCTCCCACTGACACCAGTGATGGGGCGCTGTTCCGCCCACTGACACCAGTGATGGGGCACTATTCCTATCATTGACACCAGTGATGAGACACTGTTCCTCCTACTGACACCAGTGATGGGGCATTGTTACTGATGCCAAGACTTAAGTAGACACCGCTGTTCCAGTGATCTCTACTAGCTTCCAGATCCTATGCTGGGCGGCTGGCTTGATGCATTGTGAACACAGGAGGTCAGCTGCTCAGTATGGGTGCCATTCAGGGAATGCTTGGTATTTTCTAAATACATGCAAAGCATTCTCTGACTGAATGAGGTGGAGAGCATGACATCACCACTGCTCCTCACCAATTTGTCCAGCCATAGAATGCTTGGCATTTATTCAGAAAATGCAAAGAAAGCATTCTTTGAATGGCGCCCATGCTGAGCAGCCCACCTCCTGTCTATGTAATGCATCAGGTCTGCCGCTCAGCACAGGATCTGGAAGTAACCGGAGATCACTGGAATAGTGGTGCCTACTTTTCAGCTTTCAGGGGAATCGTCCAGGTGTGGTATATACATAGGTACATTGGTCCAAGCCGGATCAATGTAAAGATATACCATACCTGAAAAATCTTCTTTAAAGTGATTGTAATTTTTTTTTTTTTTTTTTTTTTTAAATAACAAACATGTTATACTTACCTCCTCTGTGCAGTTGGTTTTGCACAGAGCAGCCCAGATCCTCCTCTTCTTGGGTCCCTCTTTACTGCTCCTGGCCCCTCCCTCCTATTGAGTGCCCCCTTAGCCTGCAGCTCTCGATGTGGGCACTGGAGTCGAGTCAGAGCTCCATGTGTCCATTCAGACACGAAGCCCCACCCCCCTCTCCTCTGATTGGCTAACTGACTTTGACAGCCACGGGAGCCAATGCTGCTGTGTCTCAGCCAATCAGGAGGAGAAACCTGTATGGCTTAGACACTTGTGGACATCGCTGTGGACATCGCTGGAGAGAGATGGGGCTTAGGCAAGTAATTAGGGGGTACTGGGGAGGCTACACACAGAAGTTTTTTTATCTTAATGCATAGAATGCATTAAGATAAAAAAAACCTTCTGCCTTTACAACCCCTTTAAGGCTAGGTTCGCACTTATGTGAGTGGTTACGGGACAGCATGTAAATTGCACCTGTAACCACTCACAGCCAAACCGCGTTGCTCCTTTCCAGATGCATGGGGGCTACCATTAATTCCTAATAGCATCCCCCATGCATCTGAAATGACAATGCGTTTTCGGCTGCGTTTTCAAAAATGCTACAAGAAAAATGGTGCCTGAAACGCAGTCACAGCAATCCATTCAATTGAATGGGCAGCTGTGCCCATGCAAATGTGGCTCGCTGAGCCACATAGATGTGAACCAGGCCTTGGGTGCAAAATGTCTGCAATTCCAGTTGATTTAATTTATTGTCACTTGCAGGATCAGCCACTGTAAACCTTTATATACATAATATACATATTTTTTTTTTTGATGATGGAAGTGATGAAGTGTAACAGTCTTTTTACCACTTGGTGTCACTGTTGCTCTGCATCTTGTGAAGGTCCTAGATACTCCGTCTTCTTTGTGGCACGCATGGTTCATTTTCCTGCTTTTGCTTTGTAAACTGTAAGCACAGGTCTCCATAAATCGTTTTGAAGTGGAGATTATAGTGAACAGATTAACACTCCCGTGAAATAAAGTTGCATCTGGGACTATAGATAGGTTTGGTCCTCATCTTTCATTGGGTTTGACATATTGTGAATCAGGTGTTCCTCGTTCACATCACAATGCTGCTTTAGGCTCCATTTACACTAGTACGACTTGCCATGTGTCTGTGGACACTTAAAGTTGCATGACAAGCCGCAACCCATTGATTTAATTTGCACTTGTTCCAATCTATGCGCAGCAACTTTGAAAATGTTCCCATTACTTTGATGTGACTTTCTTGCAACTTGAGTGCCAGAGAGAGTAAAGTTGCATGAAAGTAGCACTCTCATCGTGCAAATTTAGAGTTGCACTAATGTGAGCCAAGCCTCAATGTGGGTTTCAGCGCATTGTATAAAAATGTAGACATGCGGAAAAGATTATCTGAACTGAATAAATTCTCTCTTGAGAAGAGGCATTTAAAGGGTAGGTTCACCTTTTTGATCACTTTTTTTTTCTTCTAAATTCCAGCTCCCCTATAAACCAATATAGCATTCATGTACGTTTTTTGCAAAATTAACAACGCTTTCCATTAAATCTACAGGCACTTACCTTACTGTCCTCCATCCATGTTTCCGGACATTTCCATTTGTAATGTCTTACCTTCACACAGACTATAGGTAATTACACAGGAAGGAGTTGACCAGCTGACCTCATTAGCACACAGCCTGCATAATCCACCCTCCTACCTATCGCCAACTCCCCAAGTGTACATTTTTTAAATGAGATGCAATCAATCAGTGATCACCCTTCTCACTAAATTCACAATATACAATTAGATACGTTATACACCTAAAATTACTAGTTGCGCTTTCAGTGCCATTAATTGGCACAACAAACACAGAAGCAAACACACATTTGCCATGTTAAAAAATGAGGGGCAAATGCTGCAAAACGCACAGTAAAAAACACACAACCCACAAAACACCAAAATGTCAGATTAACCACATGCAGTGCAGCCAATTGAAATCAACGGGCTACCCTATGTGCGTCACAGGAAAAAAGAGACACAAAACGTTCGTTCCCTGTATGCTAGCTGTGAATGGGCCATTCACATCTGTGCATTTCCTTGCATTTTAGAAATGTGCTGCATCAAAAATCGCAGTAAAAAATGCACCAAGCTCTGCTCTAAAAAAAAAGTTCTGAAGCTTCCTTGGGGCGATTGCTGCGTGTAGGGTGGCCCATTCAGGTGCATGGGCTGCCCTATGTGTGATTCGTGAAAAAGCTCAAATGCCTCCCCACCTCGCTAAAAAAAAACGCATGTGGGAATGTGAGCTCCCGCTATGCAGAGATGTGAACACAGATTGCATAGTGTATGGCCCTCTTTATACAAGTACATAGGAGGGAGTGGACAGAGACACTCAGCAGTCAAGCCCCGTTCTCATCTCTGCATAGCGGGAACTCGCATTCCCACATGCGTTTTTTTTTTAGCGGGGGGGGGGCGGGCGTTTGGGCATTTTCACTCATCATACATAGGGCAGCCTATCCACCTAAATGGGCCGCCCTACACGCAGCAATCGCCCCAAAGAAGCTTCAGAACTTTTTTTAGAGCAGAGCTTGGTGCATTTTTTACTGTGATTTTTGGTGCAGCACATTTCTAAAATGCAAGCAAACGCACAGATGTGAATGTAGCCTCATTGTTCTTGTGTTAACGCACCAATTTCACTCTCAGGCCCCATTCACATCTAGCATAGTGGGAGCGAACGTTTTGTGTCTCGTTTTTCCTGTGAAGCACATAGGGTAGCCCATTGATTTTAGTTGGCTGCACTACATGTGGTAAATGAGACATTTTGGCGTTTTGTGGGTTGTGTGTTTTTTACTGTAGGTTTTGCAGCATTTGCCCCTCGTTTTCTCTTAGGTTCACTGACAGATGCAGCCCTTCATTGACAAGTGGGGTTTATGCACACCCTACTAGGAGTAGACTAGGCAAATAGAAAAAAAAGCAAGCTGACCCCTCCCAGGGGGCCATCCTCACTCCAGCATATAACCCCCCTGCTCTGCATAGCATATCAGTTTTATTATGCCTAGTGCAAGGAGTTAGACCTGGTTCCCTGCTGGGACCTGCGGTTCCACAGATTGTTTGTTTCTTCTTTGGGCTTTTCAAGCCATATGATAGAAGACTGCTATCAAGTAGCCGGCTGGAGCATAGAGGATATCCTGAATCCTGAACTGTCCCCTTTGCGGCCAACCGATGCGAGCTACCCTTAGCCCTGGCAGGGTACGCCGCATCGTACCCGTTCCGTGTGGGAGGCCAGTGAGTGATCCCCACTTGCGCCCAGTGACCGGGTTCTGCTCACGTCCAGGGGCGCTTGGCCTGCAGCCTCCCTCTCCACCAGATGGGAGGAAGGTCTGCAACCGGGTGGCTGCCCGCTACGCTCGTCGGATTGGTGAGTGACCCCCTCTCTCCCCCCCTAGGGGTGCAGAAGGGGGGGCTGGGCATTTTTAGCGGACTAGGCCAGCCGGTGGAGGGTTCCTAGAGCTACAGGTCCCCCTGGGTGTCTTGCTCGGGATCGCCCCCTCCTACATCCCCCCTTCCCCCGTGCTTTAAAAGCCGCAATGCGGCGATCCGCCGCCATTTTGCAGCGGATCCCTGCCATTTTGCCGTAGCAGCGGCCATTTTGGGGCCTATTTTGGCCTCTAGTGACGGACCGGCGGCCATTTTGCTGTGTGCCTGTGGATGAAAATGTGCGGCTGACGCCGCTCCTTCCTCTTTCACTCTAGGACAGCGTGGATGGAACAGGGCGGTGCAGGCTCCTGACTGGCGGCACAGCACTCCTACTGGGACGCAGCACTTAAGGGGCAATCACACACAGCAAGTATAGCTGGGCTCTCCCTGGGGTGCTGGTAGCCGTGGGTACAATCCTCCTGGGTGTCTCCCGGTTGATCTGTTTGGCAGTGGTGGGGCTGCATTGTGGGGGTGTCAGGGCCTTTTTGGCCTGCCAGTGTCCGGTGGCGCAAGGGCGACTGAACCTGGGGGTCCTTCCAAGGAGGAGTCGGTTGAAGCGCAACCTGGCTGGGGACTCTGGTTCCCCTGGATCAGCTAAGATCCGTATTGGGGGAATTTTTTCCCCGGGAGGTGCTGTGCCGTGCTAAGGGGGTGACTAAAAAGCGTCCACCCCCCCTCCTTCATCGGGGGGAGGATTCTGAACCGGAAGGGGCCTCAGTGGTCACGGGGACCCCCGTGGAGCTCTCAGATGGTGAACTGGAGCCCTCGGATGGCGACTAAGACCAGGGGGCCTCGGTAGCGCACGAAAGGGCGCTGGTGGCCTCCCTGATCGCCAATATCCGTGCGTCCTTGCGACTGGACCAAGCTGGGGAGTCGCAGGAGACTGCATACATTTGTGGGTCTTTTAAGCCACCTAGGTCCCCTAGGGCTTATCCCTATGATCAATTCTTTGACCTGCTGGTCTATAAGGAATGGCAGCGTCCACAGAATTCTTTTGCCTTGCCCAAATGTTTCACTGTACGCTATCCCTTTGAGGATAGTTTTGTGAAGAAGTGGGCATTCCCCGCAGTGGACCCTCCTGTGGCTCGCCTGAGTAAGGCAACGACCAACACCTTGGAGGGGTCTCCCTCTTTTAAGGATTCGGCTATTAGGCGGATATAGGCGGTATCCAAGGCACAGTTCTTGTTGGCGGGGTTGGCCATGAGACCACCCTGGCGTCAGCCATGGTGGCGCAATCCTTTACCGAGTGTGCGACTGAGTTGCACAATAAGTTGAGCTGCGGGAGCTCGCTTGAGGCGTCACAGCGAGCAGACCATCTGATACAGGGTCTTTGGTACCTGTGTGACGCAGCTTTGGACCTGCTTCCCATGCTGTCTAAGATGTCTGTTTTCGCAGTCATTATCAGACGGGTGCTGTGGTTACGCTGTTGGTTGGGTGACCACGCATCTAAGAAGGGCCTCACGGATCTTCCCTTTCAGGGCAGTCGGCTCTTTGGGGCACAGTTGGACAAAATCATTAAAGATTTCACCGGAGGGAAGAGTACTTTTCTCCTGGAGCCCAGGCGGCGGGAGTTCCGCCGTAAGCAGGGTCCTGCTTCTTCGGGTCAGAAGAGGTTTTTTCGTGCGCCTGGTGCAGCGGGCAAGGGCTCAAGGCCCAGCAAGTCTGCCTCGGGGTCCGGTAAACGGCCCTGGCAGGGCAAGAAAATAAGTCCTCTGCATGATGGGTTGCCCCCACCCGATTCTCGGGTGGGGGGCTAACTGCTGGGGTTTGCAGACAGGTGGACTGCCCGCATTTCCGACCGGTGGGTGCAGGAAGTGGTGTCCTCCAGATACAGGATAGAGTTCAGCACTCTACCCCCAGACAGGTTCTTCCCATCGAACTTGAGACTCCTTTAGGGGCGTCGAGAGGCTCTCCTAGGGGCTGTTCAGACGCTCTCCGAACAAGGGGTGATTGTGCCGGTACCTCCGCTGGAAAGGTTCTGTGGCTTCTATTCAAACCTCTTTGTGGTGCCCAAGAAGGGTGGGGTCAGGCCAGTCCTGGACCTAAAAGCGCTAAACCACTTTGTGAAGGCGCGAAAATTCAGGATGGAATCTATCCGTTCGGTCGCTGCACCAAGGGGACTTCATGGCGTCACTGGATATCAGAGACGCGTATCTTCATGTTCCCATTTGTCCCCGGCACCAGCGCTTTCTGCGCTTTGCGGTGGGGGATTTACATTATCAATTTGTGGCACTTCCCTTCGGTTTGGCCTCGGCTCCTTGGGTGTTCACCAAGCTGGTGGCTCCAGTGCTGGCGCTATTGAGGCAGAGAGGCTTTGCAGTAGTAGCATACCTCGACGACTTACTCCTGCAAGCGGAGTCTGCTTTGGCCCTGGAGGAGAATGTGGCTATCGCCATGGCCTCGTTGAAAGACTTTGGCTGGCTGATCAACCTGCAGAAGTCGACGTTGACCCCGTCCTGTCGACTGGAATATCTGGGTCTGATTCTGGTCGACTGGAATATCTGGGTCTGATTCTGGACATGGAGCAGGCGAAAGTGTTCTTGCCTCCGGCCAAGTTACTAACACTGCATGCAGCAGTGCGAACCCTGCTGTCTCGCCAGTGGTCCTCCTTACGGTTCTGTATACGGGTGTTGGGGCTCATGGTCTCAGCCTTCGAGGCGATACCTTACGCCCAGAGTAACACTCGGCTCCTACAGCGAGCGATTCTGTCACGGTGGGACAAGTCTCCGCTGTCCCTGGACCAGCTGATCAGACTGGATCATCAGACCAGAGGATCGTTGAGCTGGTGGCTTCGGGCCCCGGCTCTAACGTTGGGAAAGTCTTTCCTCCCCCTGAATTGGTCGATAGTCATGATGGACGCCAGTCTGTCGGGCTGGGGGGGTCCTGGGGCAGCTGTCTGCTCAGGGCTGTTGGTCGGCGCAGGAATCCCGCCTTCCGATAAATGTGCTGGAGTTGAGGGCGATCAGGCTCTGCCTCTTACACTGGACGGTAAGGCTGCGCGGCCTCCCGGTTCGGGTTCAGTCGGACAACGCCACGGCGGTGGCGTACGTGAACCATGAGGGCGGAACGAGGAGTTCGGCAGCGGCTGCGGAAGCGGCTCTAATTCTGTGGTGGGCAGAACTTCATGTGTCGGCTATCTCCGCCATTTACATTCCGGGCGTGGAAAATTGGCAGGCAGATTTTCTCAGTCGCCAGACGCTGGATCAGGGGGAATGGTCCCTACATCCAGAGGTGTTCCGCCAGATTAGCTACAAGTGGGGCACGCCAGGCGTGGACCTCATGGCGTCCAGGTTCAATCACAAGGTGCAGACCTTCGTGTGCAGAACAAGGGACCCGTTGGCGGCCGCCACAGACACGTTGGTAGCGCCTTGGGGTCGGTACTGGCTCCTGTACGCCTTCCCTACCATCAAGCTTCTACCGCGACTACTGCACAGGATAGAAGCAGAGGGGATCCCGACAATCCTGGCAGCTCCGGATTGGCCTCGGCGCCCTTGGTACACCGACGTGGTGCGGATGGGGACAGATGTTCCCTGGCGTCTTCCCCTGCACGAAGATCTGCTGTCGCAGGGACCCATCCTGCACCCTGCTTTACCCTCGCTGGTTTTGATGGCTTGGCTATTGAGTCCCAGGTGTTGAGGGATAGGGGTGTCTCTGACTCCGTGATCCCTACCATGCTTAAGGCGCGCAAGTGTACTTCGCGCAAGACTAATCATCGCACCTGGAAGGCCTATATTGCCTGGTGTGAGGCGGGAGGTTGGAACCCCCGCTCTTACATTGTGTCCCGGGTGCTGGATTTTTTGCAGCAGGGCCTGGATAACAAATTGGCATTGAGTACTCTCAAGGGTCAGATTTCGGCTCTGGCGATTCTCTTTCAACGGCCTTTGGCGTCACATTCGTTGATACGTACATTTGTACAGGGTGTACGCCATGTGGCTCCTCGGGTACGGTCGCCTATGGCGCCGTGGGATTTGAATTTGGTACTTTCTGTACTGCAGAAACCGCCATATGAGAAGATCAGGGATATTCCCTTACAATTGCTGTCGCAAAAAGTGGCTTTCTTGGTAGCCATTACATCCCCTAGGCGGGTGTCTGAGTTGACAGCGTTGTCCTGCAAGTCTCCTTATTTGGTCCTTCATAAGGACAAGGCGGTCTTGCGACCTTCCCCTTTGTTTCTACCGAAGGTGGTCTCTTTTCACATTAATGAGGATATTGTTCTCCCTTCATTATGTCCGCACCCGTCGCATCCCAAGGAGATTGAGTTGCATTCTTTGGATGTCGTGAGGGCTTTGCGGGTGTATTTGGTGGCTACAGCTTGCTGCTTTTGCCCGTAAAGTTCTACAGGCGGCGGTGTAGGCATGGCTGGCCCCTCCTGAGAGGATCTGTTGGGTACAGCTGTTGTTGTTGTTTACCCACCCCTCTTAATTGACACTGCTTTGGGACATCCCCACTTCTCAATGAAGGGCTTGCGTCTGTCAGTGAATGTAAGAGAAAAAGGGATTTTATTAAGAGCTTACCGTAAAATCCTTTTCTCTGAGTTTACTGACAGACGCAGCACCCACCCCTCTGTGTTGTGTCTGTACGGCTTGTTACAAACTGATATGCTATGCAGAGCAGGAGGGTTATATGCTAGAGTGAGGATGGCCCCCTGGGAGGGGTCCGCTTGCTTTTTTTCTATTTGCCTAGTCTATTCCTAGTAGGATGTGCATAAACCCCATTTGTCAATGAAGGGCTGCGTCTGTCAGTGAACTCAGAGAAAAGGATTTTACGGTAAGTTCTTAATAAAATCCCTTTTTTTCACATGGCAAAATGTTTGTTTCTGTGTTTGGTGTGCCGTTACCAATTAATGGCACTGAAAGCGCAACTAGTAATTTTAGGTGTATAACGTGGCCATACACTATATCATTGGTTCTCAACCCTGTCCTCAAGTACCCCCAACAGGCTATGTTTTGGGAATTTCTCTTAGATAAAATAGCTGTCCAAAATACCAAGCCATTGACTCTGAATTAAAACACCTGTGCAAGATAAAGGAAAACCTGCAAACATGACCTGTTGGGGGTTCTTGAGGACAGGGTTGAGAAACCCTGCACTATATAATCGAATTGTATATTGTGAATTTAGTGAGAAGGGTGATCACTGATTGATTGCATCTCATTTAAAAAATGTGCAGCTAGGAGTGGGCAGTAGGTAGGAGGGTGGATGATGCAGACTGTGTGCTAATGAGGTCAGCTGGTCAACTCCTTCCTGTGTCATTACCTATAGTCTGTGTGAAGGTAAGATATTACAATGGAAATGTCCGGAAACATAGAGGGAGGACAGTGAGGTAAGTGTCTGTAGATTTATTGGAAAGCGTTGATATTTTCGCAAAAAAAGTATATGAATGCTATATTGATATATAGGGGAGCTGAAATTTAGAAAAAAAAAGTGATCAAAGGTGAACTTACCCTTTAACCACTTGCTTACTGGGCCCTTAAACCCCCCTCCTGCCCAGACCAATTTTCAGCTTTCAGTGCTCTCACACTTTGAATGGCAATTACTCAGTCATGCAACACTGTACCCATATGATTTTTTGTCCTTTTTTTTCATACAAATGGATCTTTATTTTGGTGGTATTTAATCGCTTCCGTGTTCTTTATTTTTTGCGCTATAAATGAAAAAAGACCGAAAATTTTGAAAAAAAACTAATTTTTCTTCATTTTTGTTACACAATTTTGCAAATTAGTAATTTATCTTCATAAAATTTGGCCACAATTTATACTGTTACATATCTTTGGTAAAAAATAACCCAAATTCGTGTATATTATTTGGTCTTTGTGAAAGTTAGAGAGTCTACAACCTATGGTGCAAATCACTGAAAATTTATCACACCTGATGTACTGATGGCCTATCTTATTTCTTGAGACCCTAACAAGCCAGGAAAGCACAAATACCCCCCAAATGACCACTTTTTGGAAAGTAGACAGTCCAACATATCTAGTAAGTGAGTTTTTTGAAATTGTCATTTTTTCCCCACAATTCTTTGCAAAATGAAAAATTTTTTTTCAACAAAATTGTCATTGTAACAGGTTATTTCCCTCACATGGCATATGCATACCTCAAATTACACCCCAAAACACATTCTACTACTCCTCCTGAGTATGGCGATACCACATGTGTGAGACTTTTACACAGCCTGTCCACATACAGAGGCCCAACATTGAACTAGCACCTTCAGGCGTTTTAGAAGCATAAATTATCTCATTTCTTGACCACCTATTACAATTCTGAAGACCCTGGAGCACCAGGACAATGGAAACACCCACAAAATGACCCCATTTTGGAAAGCTAACACCCCAAGATATAATCTATGAGGCATGAGTCTTTTGAACGGTTCATTTGTTTCCAGAAGTTTTTGGAAAATGTGGGGAAAAATGAAAACGCATTTTTTTTTTTCTACACTAAGTGGTCCATTTATAAGATATTTCCAACAGATATCATGTACATGGCAAAAATGACACTCCAAAATACATTCTGCTACTCCTCCTGAGTATGAAGATACCACGTGTGAGACTTTTACACAGTCTGGCTACATACAGAGGTCCAACATGCAAGGAAGACCGTCAGGTGTTCTAAGGACACATAGCATGCAAATACCAAGAATTACACCCCAAAATAATTCTGCTGAGTATAGGGGAAACAAAAGATTACCCATGGTTTTAGTAGCACAGCTGTCCACAGGAGGATAGCACTGGTCCAGGCAGCTGGCAGGGACTTGGTCAGCTACAGCGAACACAATTGTCCAGGCAACCGACAGCGAACGCAATTGTCCAGGCATCATGCAGGAATACTGTCCATAGTACAGGCAGGGATACAGTCCAGGGTCAGTGCAGGCAGAGATATTGTCAACAGTGCCAAAATATTGGTCCTGGTAGTACGAGAGCGAATGCAATTGTCCAGGCAACAGGCATGAATACTGTCTGTAGTCAGTACAGGCAGCAGGCAAGGATACTGTCCATATACAGTCCAAGGTCAGTGCAGACAGAGATATTGTCAACAGTGCCATAATATTGGTCCTAGTAGTAGGCAGAAACATGGTCCATAGTCCAGGTAGCAGCAGAGGTGTGGTCAGTTCATGCGGCAGGCAGAGGCATGATGGCAGTAAGTCCTACAGGCAGCAGGCAGAAGTAGGGTCTCAGTCAGGACAGAATGGAGACAGGGGTAGAGGCTTCTTCTACCCAAATCTCTTTGAAGCCTCCGATCTCCAGACCCTAATCTGGGAGAGAGAAAACAAAAAAAATAGTTTTCTTCATCCAGAAAAACGAATTCTGGAGCCCCTCACATACGTGAGACCCCTGTGTTGTGAATCCCACTACTCCAGTTGCAGGGTACAAGATCAGTCCAAGAGGCAGGCAAAAAACATGGTCAAACAGTCCAGGGTCAGTTCCAGAGCAGGCAGAGGTATGTACAAAAGCGGCAGGCAAAGGCATGGTCAAATAACAAGCCAGGGTCAGTTCAAGAGCAAGCAGTGGCATAAGGGGTGCGAACTGGAACAGGAACTGAGGAATCACTAATAATTGACTAAAGTGTGATAACGCCGGAAGCAGTCACCTATGCAGAGACCTGGTTGGGAAGGGCACTGTGCACAATAATAAGTGGTGTCTTTTCTAACTCCTCCACTAGAGCACACCCAGCATCTTTTCTGGCGTTTTTGGCCTGTTGGTGTGGGAGGTATTCTGTTGTGGAAATGGCGCTTGGAGAGTCTGCTACACATATCGGATCTAATATTTTCTGGTGGGCCATTGGGGTATAGAAGATTGGTGATGATCTCCTCCTGGTAGCCAAGGAAGGGTTTGGGGTTTACGGTGGAATTGCGGTATAGTACATAGGTGTTGTACATGGCCAAATGAAAAAAATAGAGTGCAACTTTTTTATACCAGTGGTATGTTCTTCGGGTAGCTAGTTAGGGTTCCATCATTTGGTCGTTTAGGTCGACTCCTCCCATATACAAGTTGTACTCATGGTTACGGCTTGGTTTCTGTATTGGGCCATTCCTTCTGGGGATCTCCACAAACAAATTATGTATTGATGAAATCATATATACATCCCTTCTGTCCCTCCACTTCACAGCCAGAATTTCCTCATTCTGCAGACTCGCCGTCTCTCCTTTTCTAAGCTTCATGTTGACGAGTCTTTGAGGAAAGACCATCCTACTTTTTCTGACTGTGTCACACGCTGGCGTACTCTTCCTGTAAGGGTTCCAGAACAGGGGTAAACTTGTATAAAAGTTATCGACATATAGGTGGTAACCTTTCTCCAGGAGCGGGTAAATGAGTTCCCCAACGATTTACCCGCTTGAGCCTAAATATTCTGGGCAATTAAACTTTAAAGGTGAAAACGTACCCCGTGGTTCGGTCACACAATTTTATAGGTTTTCACCCCCTAGCGGGCTCTTTTACTGGGGATATTTTGGTTTATTCCCAGCCTGACGCCAAAATTTAACAAGGGATTCATCAATGCATATATGCTGGTCCAGTGTAAACAACTGGGGGAATACTTCTGAAAAATAGTGGAGTATTGGGCAAATTTTATAGAGCCGGTCATAATTTGGGGCATTTCGGGGAGGGCACTGGGCATTATCATTGAAATGGAGAAATCTCATAATCATGAGAAATCTTGTCCTGTGCATTATCGTTGAGAAGACCGGCATGTGGTAGATGGGGTGGGTGGACCAATAGGAGCGCAGTTCATTTTTTTTGTTAAGTCCCATGCAGAATGTGAGGCCCAAAAGAGTTTTGAACTCTTCCACCGTTACGTCTCTCCACTCAAAGGGACGGGCATAATAGGAGGTTGGATTATTTTCGATGAATTACTGTGCATATAGGTTGCACTGAGCCACAATTGATGTCAGCATGTCCTTCGTGAAAACCAAATCAAAGAAATTAATGGGTGAGAAATTTTCTGTGTCCACCTGGACTCTTGGCTGGGCAGTGAAAGGGGGAATCCTAGCTTCTCCTGAATTAAGAGGGAGCCACAAGGGGTGCTGGAGTGAATAGGGAAGGCCGGCATGGGACCTAACCCTTTGGGGCTGAGGTGACACCTCACTGATACTTGACCTTTGTTGCCCGAGGTGGATGGCACTGGGGTGCTGGTGGATGGCACTGGGTGCTGGTGGATGGCACAGAGGTTCTGGTGGATGTTATTGCCTCCTCACCAATGCACTTTCATCTATATTTTTTTTTGGACATGTATTATAACAAAAAGTAAAAAATATAGTTTATTTTTCAAAATTGTTGCTTTTTTTTTGTTTATAGCAGTGATCAAATACCACCAAACGAAGGCTCTATTTGTGAGAAAAACAGGACGTCAATTTTGTTTGGGTACAACGTCACACCCGCGTAGTGCTGAATCGCAAAAAGTGCTCTGGTCAGGAAGGGGGTAAATCCTTCTGGGGCTGAAGTGGTTAATAATACCTGGGGGTAGTTGATTCAGAAGATATCCGAGTGCCTCCTGGTGGAGTTTTTCCCCCCACTGCAGCAAATTGGATTATGCTTGCTGGGGTTTTTTTTTTTTTTTTTTTTTTTCCTACCTCTGGATCAATTATGGGCATAGGATTGTGTATATGGAGGTTTTCTATTTGTTTCCTTTTTCTATTGGTTGAACTGGGTGGAGTTGTGTCCTATTTCACTCTAACCATGTAGCTCACTGCAGCACAATTAACCGCACCAAAGTGTGTCCCAATGTGCTGTGGTGCATATACCTAAAATTAAGTGTCGTTTTTAGAGACTTCAATAAAGTTTAGAAAAAAGAAAAAGGTAAATTGTGCAATGTGTTATAACAACGCAAAGCACTTCCTCTATACAACCGATACAACAGTGTGAAAGAGCCCTAGATGTGTACTGTCTGTGTTGCAAGTAGTGCCCAACCTTTCAAAAGGGGAGAAGGGAAGATGAGGGGGGGTGTTCAAGTGGAATCTATCCATGCGGACCCGATTTTGTCATATTAAGCCGGGTAGCCTCTGCTCATATATGTCCACTGGTACATAAGAATTGCAGATCTGACAGCCATTCATCAGTCATTATAAGATGGTGGTGAGGAGAGCTTCTATTTAAGAAGAATTTATCTTCTTTCTAGCGTAGTAAGATGGATAAAAAAAGTAGTAATTTAGCATTTTTCTGAATAGGGAGATTGTTATAATTATCCAGCAACAGTACAATAGGATCTGGTGGTAAGGGTAGCTTAAGTGCTTTGGACAGGCTGATAGTGATTTGATTCCAGTAATCATAAACCTCGGGGCATCTCCACACCATACGATAGAAGGTGCCAGTGACACCTTGACATTTGTTGCAAAGTGAGGAAAGGGATGGATTGATGCGATGTAGCCTGGGGTGTGCAATATGTATGGAATTGGGCCCTAATGGCATGCCTAAGTTGAAGATATCTGAAGAAGTTCCAGTTGGAAAGGTAATATTCCTTTTTTATTAATTTTAATGAGTCAAAGGTATGGAGGTCATCCGTCTGTATGGTATGATTTGAGAGTTTGAATGCCCACTCTCTGCCAAACAACTGGATTTGGAATAGTAGTTGAAAGGAAGGTTTGGGACTTTAAATGAGACATTCAAGCCTCCATCCCTATTGCTGCACAGCATGTAAAAGAAGGTTTGTGACTTTGAATGAAGCCTGCGTCTGAATTGACAAGTCAGATGCAAGAGGTCTGGAGACAATGAGTTTATTATCTGTATATAATGTATCTCAATACATGCAAATAAAGCAATAAAATTGTTACATTTTGTATCAAACATAGCAAAATGATAGCATCATCACATAAAGACATAACAATAAATTGTGTTCCCAGTAAGAGCCAGATTTGGTAGACCATCATGTGTGGTTAGTGGAAAACCATTGTGGTAGTGGTGTTGCAATCAGACCAAATTAGTCAAAAAGTGGATCTGAAAGATATATGGCCCGTACTTTGTCATCTAACTAGCTCGACGTGTTTTGTGAATGTTTTTCACTCATCAGGAGCAAACGCGAAATATAATCTAAAACATATGTATATATTTGGGGTTAGAAGGGGTCTACCTGTAGGTGGAGAAAACAAAAGGTGGAGAGGTATCCCACCCGCCCATACTTACAGATAACCTCCCATTCTGGTGTGCAGTGGGTGAGATCCAGGTGGGTGGAGTCTTCAGTCCCTGGAGCTGAGGTGGTAAAGCCCTGGGCCAAAGAGATGGAAAGACCCTCAAGAGGACATCGTCCCTAGAGAAGATCCTCCATGGAGGTGCAGGATGAGTGAGGGCAGTGGAGCCATTGGGAATCTGTCAATGAATGTAGAGAGCCTATAGTAGTGAATGGACTGTAGGAACAAATAACTATGTTGGAATCAGAACCAGGGCTGGTATCAAGGGTGATGACCGTGATACAAAAAATGTATATTGAATTGGTGGCAAGCTGGACCACAGTGAAACATAATCAAAAAGTGTCAAGTATACCCAAATGGGGAATAAAGTGAGCGAGAAGTGAAAATCCAACCACTAAAAACATAGTGAACATGAAGAAATAGCGGTCATAGTGATACCTTAAGCTCCTGGCCAGCACAGTGAATCTGGATGGAAGTGTACATGTATCCAGGGGAGACGTCCCAGAGGAGCTCCGAATTGGCCCAGGTGACCACCAACATCACGCGGACGAAAGAAAGAGGGGAGGCGTCAGAAGCCGGGCGGACATGACCGCTCAGCAGTACCATCCAATTCCCTTGTGAGACGCCAGATGTATACACCAGACACTGGGGCCCTGATGTCAAGGAAATGACGTCACACGCCCCATGCTGGGAGCGTGGCGTCGACGCACAGTGGGCGGCCCTGCCCAAGTCCCTGTGTCACCGTTGGCGAAGAGGGAAGGGGAGGGTGCACAGTGTGCGTCGCAGCTCCCGGGACTGAATGAAGTCCAACCCAACCCAACATCTCGCAACCCCTTTCACCAAAAAAGGGGGAGAACTATAGCACGGGAGATTAAAATCAGTGTGGAGGATGAATACCCTAGAAATATAAAAACAAAATTGGTAGGAATATTTACATATGTTTTAGAGTATATCTCGCATCTACTCCCGATGAGTGAAAAGCAACATTCACAAAGCGTCAAGCTAGTTAGATGCCAAAGTACGGGCCATATATCCTTCAGATCCACTTTTTGACTAATTTGGTCCGATTACAACACCCCTACCAAAATGGTTTTCTACTAACCACACATGATGGTCTACCAAATCTGGTTCTTAATGGGAACACAATTTATTGTTATGTCTTTATGTGATGATGCTACCATTTTGCTATGTTTGATACAAAATGTAACTATTGTATTGCTTTATTTGCATGTATTGAGATACATTATCTACAGATAATAAAATCATTGTCTCCAGACCTCTTTTGTTTTACTTGTCAATTCAGACGCAGGCTTCATTCAAAGTCCCAAACCTTTTAGGAATAGTAGTTGGGTGAGGGAAGCATAGTGTTGTTCCAGAGAGGGATATTAGGGGACCAGGTCTCTTTATCCAGATCCCTGGTGTAATTCTTGTCCGTTTTTGTTCTTTTTTTATTTTTATATATTTTTCTTTTTCGTGAACACAGTCTACTGTTCATCTCAAGGTTATACTTACAGTAGCTCACAAAAGTGAGTACACCCGTCACATTTTTGTAAATATTTTATTATATCTTTTCATGTGACAACACTGCAGAAATTACACTTTGCTACAATGTAAAGTGGTGAGTGTATAGCTTCTATAACAGTGTAAATTTGCTGTCCCCTCAACTCAACTAACAGCCATTAATGTCTAAACTGCTGGCAACAACAGTAAGTACACCCATAAGTGAAAATATCCAAATTGGGCCCAATTAGCCATTTTCCCTCCTCAATGTCACATGACTCGTTAGTGTTACAAGGTCTCAGGTGTGAATGGGAAGCAGGTGTGTTAAATTTAGTTTTATCGCTCTCACTCTGTCATACTGGTCACTGGAAGGTCAACATGGCACTTCATGGCAAAGAACTCTGAGGATCTGAAAAAAAGAATTGTTGCTCTACATAAAGATGGCCTAGGCTATAAGAAGATTGCCAAGACTCTGAAATTGAGCTGCAGCACGGTGGCCAAGGACATGGATTACTGGAACCATGTCCTGTGGTCTGATGAGACCAAGATAAACTTATTTGGTTCTGCCAGCACTGGGGAGCTACAGTTCATTGAGAGAACCATGAATGCCAACATGTTCTGTGACATACTAAGGCAGAGCATGACCCCTCCCTTCGGAGACTGGGCCGCAGGGCAGTATCCCGACATAAGGACCCCAAACATACCTCCAAGACAACCACTGCCTTGCAAAAGAAGTTGATGGTAAATGTGATGACTGGCCAAGCATGTCTCCAGACCTAAACCCCATCTGTGGGACATCCTCAAACGGAAGGTGGAGGAGCGCAAGGTCTCTAACATCCACCAACCCCATGATGTCGTCATGGAGAAGTGGAAGAGGACTCCAGTGTCAACCTGTGAAGCTCTGGTGAACTTCATGCCCAAGAGGGTTAAGGCAGTGCTGGAAAATAATGGTGGCCATACAAAATATTTACACTTTGGGCCAAATTTGGACATTTTCACTTAGGGGTGTACTCACTTTTGTTGCCAGCAGTTTAGACATTAATGGCGGTGTGCTGAGTTATTTTGAGGGGACAGAAAATTTACACTGTTATACACTCACTATTTTACATTTTAGATTGTAGCAAAACAGGGTGGATAACAATCGATGATTAAAAAATCAGATTTCTCTTACGTTCATTGACAGACGCAACCTCTATTCATGACACGTGGGTTTATGCACCTTTTACTAGGAGTAGACTAGGCAGAACGAAAGTTCAGAAAAGCAAAGCTGGCCCCTCCCAGGGGGGCCGTCCTCATTCAGCATATAACCCCTCAGCCCTGCATAGCATATCATTTTTCTTCTGCCTAGTGCAAGGAGTTAGACCAAAGTTTTTTCCTTTTTTTCTTGTATTCTTTTTGCGCAAGCCTTCTGATGAAGACTGCAATCAAGTAGCTGGCTGGGGACCACGCGGATGTTCATAGGTCCTGCCATTTCCCCAGCACAGCCGATGGATGCGAGCCACCCTTAGCACTGGGGGGGTCCGCCGCATCCTGCCCGTTCCGTGGGGGCGGCCGGTGGGTTAAAGGTCCCACCTTGTGTGCCCAGTGTCCAGGCAATGGCCGGCTCCAGGGGTCGCTTGGCCAGCAGCATCCCTCCCCGCCTGGGGGAGGAAGGTCTGCACCGGGTGGTTAACTGCTACACCCGTCTGGATGGGTGAGTGACACTCCCCTGCTCCCTGGGGCGGAGGGGGGCGACTAGCGGTACCGTTCCGGCTGGGGGGGTACAAGCCCACTGGTCCCTGTCATGTCCTTCCTCCCCCCTCCCCCCCACGCCCGAACGCCCGCCGGTTCCGATGCCAGTCCCGCTGCCGTTCCCCTGCTACACGCGATCGGGTCGCTCCACAGACCGATCCGTAGCATGCCATGCGGCCGCCATTTTCCCGGAGCCGCCATTTTGCCATTTTGGAGGTGTTTGACCTCTAGTGGTTGTCAGTGGCCATTTTTGGTTGGTCTCCCTGTATGGGAGTTTTCCATGTGCTTTTGGCGCCATTCCTCCCGGGAACATAACGGCAGCAAGACTATCAGCATCAGCAGCTCGGGCAGCGGCACATCTGGCGGCATTGGCAGACAGTGGCAGTCTCCTGGGGCACACAGTGGCGCAGGGTTCCGCAAGTATTGCTGGCTTTCTCCCTGGGGTGCAGGAGCGGCGGTGCTGAGTCCTACTGGGCAGTCCTAAGGCTTTGCAGGGGGTGGCACTGAGGGGGTGATGGCTGGTAGGCCTCACAAGTGTCCTGGCGGTAGCGCAATGTCGGCTGAACCGACAGTTTCTTCTCCAGAGGGGTCCGTAGAAGCACAGGCCGCGCTGGGACCTCTGGTTCTCCTAGATCAATTGACCTCCATCTTAGAGGAGTTTTTCGCCCAGGGGGAATTGGACTGGTTTAGGGGGGGCCCTAAAAAGTGTCCCCCTCCCCCGCAATTCTCTGAGGAGGACTCGGAACCGGAAGGGGGCTCTGGGGTCACGGGGACCCTCGTGGAGCTCTCAGACGGAGAGCTGGAACCATCGGATAGGGAAGAGGACCAGGGGGCCTTGGTGGCACGCGAAAAGGTGCTGGTGGGCGCCCTGGCCGTGGCCGTTCGCAATTCACTGCGACTGGATCAGGCTGGAGAGGCACAGGTGTCTGCCTATACTTTTGGGTCCAAGAAGCCCTCTCGTGCTCCTAAGTTTTTTCCCTACCTCTAGTATTTTAACCAGTATGTGTATAAGGAATGGAAATGTCCGCTGAACTCCTCTACCCTGCCAAAACGTTTTTCTGTGCGCTATCCATTTGAGGACAGCCTGTTACAGAAATGGGTCTCCCCCGCGGTGGATCCGCCAGTGGCCCGCCTGAACAAGGTGACAACTATTCCCCTGGAGGGGTCTCCCTTTTTTAGGGATCCGGCCGACCGGCCTTGGCGTCTGTCATGGTATCTCGGTTGCTCACGGAGTGTGTGATAGAGTGGAGTGAGGCCCGGGGCGGCGTAGATTCACCTGAATCCGTGCAGCGTGCAGACCACCTGGTGCAAGGGCTTCATTACTTTTGTGACGCAGCTCTGGACTTGTTACCGATGTTGTCAAAAATGTCAGTTTTCGCAATCATTATCAGACGCCTGCTGTGGCTACAACGCTGGTCGGGTGACCACGCGTCCAAGAAAGGTCTCACGGATCTTCCTTTTCAAGGTGGCCGGCTTTTTGGGCCTCAATTTGATGAAATCATTAAGGATTTCACTGGGGGGAAGAGTATGTTTCTTCCCGAACCCAAGCGGCGTGACCAGCGCCGCAAAGAGGGACCTCAGTCCTCTGGGCAGAAACGTTTTTTTCGTGCGCCCAATCAGGCGGGCGTTGGACCGCACGCATCTCCGACCGGTGGGTGCGGGAGGTGGTGTCCTCCGGGTACAAGATAGAGTTCAGCACCCGGCCCCCAGACAGGTTCTTCCCGTCCAATTTAAGGCTCCCTCTGGAGCATTGGCTAGCTCTGCTAGGGGCTGTGCGGTCGATGTCCAAACAGGGGGTGATTGTGCCAGTCTCTCCGGCGGAGAGATTCCGCGGGTTCTATTCAAACCTCTTTGTGGTACCAAAGAAGGGGGGGGGGGACCAGACCGGTTCTGTACTTGAAAGCGCTCAATCACTTTGTGAAGACGCGCAAATTTAGGATGGAATCAGTCCGTTCGGTCGTGGCCGCCCTGCACCAAGGGGACTGGCTGGCGTCCCTGGACATCAAGGACGCATATCTACACGTTCCCATCTATGTCGGGCACCAGCGCTTCCTGCGCTTTGCTGTGGGGGACCTTCATTACCAGTTTGTGGCTCTCCCCTTCGGCCTGGCCTCGGCTCCGCGGGTGTTCACCAAGTTACTGGCCCCGGTGTTCGCCCTGTTGCGGCAGAGGGGCGTTGCCATGGTACAGGAGATACTGAGAAAAGTTCTTCAGACAGCCGCACTCCAAAAATTGCCGTTTATTGGTAAAATCAAATGACATACAAGCAGAGCATATTGGGGGACAAACCCCAGGTACAAAAGCTGATGCGTTTCACGTCTATATCTGACGCTTAATCATAGCTATGGTAGCATACCTGGACGATCTCCTCCTACGCACGGATTTGGCGCAGGCTCTGGAGGACAATGTTACTGTCACCCTGACCTCACCGAGGGACTTCGGTTGGCTGATCAACCTGCAGAAGTCGACATTGACCCCGTCCTGTCGCCTCGAATATCTGGGTCTGACATTGGACACGGTGCAGGCGAAGGTATTTCTACCTCCGGACAAGCTTCTGGCACTGCAAGTAGCAGCGCGGTCCCTCCTGTCACGACGCTGGTCCTCCTTACATTTTTGCATGCGGGTGTTGGGACACATGGTCTTGTCCTTCAAGGCGATACCGTATGCCCAGAGTCACACCCGGCTCCTGCAGCGAGCGATACTACTGCAGTGGGACAGGTCCCCATCGTCTCTGGACCGTCTGATCTGGCCGGATCATCTGACCAGGGGGTCGGTGGCTTCAGGCCCAAGCATTGACCCTGGGGAAGTCATTTCTCCCCCTAAATTGGTCGATAGTCACGATGGATGCCAGCCTCCCGGCCTGGGGAGGAGTCCTGGGGAACCTGTCGGCTCAGGGCCGTTGGTCGACGCAGGAGTCTCGACTTTCGATCAATGTGTTGGAGCTGAGGACAATCAAGCTTTGTCTCCTCCGCTGTTCGGCGAGGCTGCGCGGCCTCCCGGTTCGGGTTCAGTCGGACAATGCCACGGCCGTGGCGTACGTGAACCATCAAGGCGGAACAAGAAGCTCGGCGGTAGAGGCAGCCCACATCCTAAAGTGGGCAGAGCTTCACGTGCCGGCAATCTCCGCCATCTACATTCCCGGGCGTAGAAAATTGGAAGGCAGACTTCCTAAGTCGCTAAAAGCTGGACCAGGGAGATTGGTCCCTGCATCCAGAGGTCTTTCGCCAGATTTGCGAAAGGTGGGGCACGCCAGATGTGGATCTCCTGGCGTCCAGATTCAATCACAAGGTGAAGACCTTCGTGAGCAGGTCAAGGGACCCGTTGGCGGCAGGCTCGGGTGCTCTGGTGGTCCCGGTACAGGCTTCTGTACGCCTTTCCCCCTCTCAAGCTTCTACCGCGATTGCTGCGCAGAATAGAAGTGGAGGGAATCACGATAATCCTGGTGGCTCCGGATTGGCCTCGGCGCCCTTGGTACGCCGATGTGGTGCGGATGGTAACGGATGTTCCCTGGCGACTTCCGCTTCGCGAAGATCTACTGTCGCAGGGCCCCATCTTGCACCCTGCTTTACCATCGCTGGCTTTGACGGCATGGCTATTGAGTCCCAGGTGTTGAGGGACAGGGGGGTCTCTGAGTCAATGATCCCCACTATGCTTAATGCGCGCAAGTGTACTTCGCGCAAGATCTATCATCGCACCTGGAAGGCCTATATTGCCTGGTGCGAGTCGGGGGGTTGGAACCACTGTTCCTTTGCAGTTGCCCGGGTGCTGGCCTTTCTTCAACAAGGCCTGGACCAAAAGTTGGCTTTGAGCACCCTCAAGGGCCAGATCTCCGCTCTGGCGATTCTCTTTCAGCGTCCTTTGGCGACGCATTCTTTGATCCGTACATTTGTACAGGGTGTACGCCATGTGGCTCCTCAGGTACGGTCGCCCTTGGGATCTGAACTTGGTACTTTCTGTACTGCAGAAACCGCCTTATGAGAAGATCAGGGATATTCCCTTACAATTGCTGTCTCAGATCGTCGCCTTCTTGGTGGCTATCGCATCCGCTAGGCAGGTGTCTGAATTGGCAGCTTTGTCGTGTAGGTCTCCTTATTTGGTCCTACATAAGGATAAGGCGGTGCTGCGCCCGTCTCCTTCGTTCCTTCCGAAGGTAGTATCCTCTTTTCACATTGAGGACATTGTCCTCCCTTCCTTGTGTCCGCACCCTTCTCACCCCAAGGAGATTGCCTTGCATTGCTTGGATGTGGTGAGAGCATTGGGGGTGTATTTGGCAGCTACGGCTCCTTTTAGGAATTCGGATGCGCTGTTTGTGCTGACGGATGGGCCGAGCAAAGGGTTGGCGGCTTCGTCGGCCAGTGTTTCACGTTGGATCAGACAGACCGTGACTCTTGCATATACTGTTCGGGGACAAGAACCCCCTTTTCCGGTCACGGCTCATTCCACCAGGGCTATTAGCACTTCCTGGGCGTTTAGACACCAAGCATTGGTGTCTCAGGTGTGCAAGGCGGCTACTTGGGCCTCGTGCACACTTTTGTTAAGTTTTACAAAGTTGATGTGTCAGCATCCGCGGATGCTGCTTTTGGCCGCAAAGTTTTACAGGCGGCGGTGTAGTAGCGGCTGGCGCCTCCCGAGATCTTTCTGTGGGTACAGTTGTTATTGTTTGCCCACCCCTCTGTTTGACACTGCTTTGGGACGTCCCCGTGTGTCATGAATAGAGGCTGTGTCTGTCAATGAATGTAAGAGAAAATAGGATTTTATTAAGAACTTACCGTAAAATCCTTTTCTCTGAGTTCATTGACAGACGCAGCACCCACCCCTCGGTGTTGTGTTTGTATGGCTTGTTACGAACTGATATGCTATGCAGGGCTGAGGGGTTATGTGCTGAGTGAGGACGGCACCCTGGGAGGGGCCAGCTTTGCTTTTCTGAACTTTCGTTCTGCCTAGTCTACTCCTAGTAAAAGGTACATAACTCCACGTGTCATGAATAGAGGCTGCGTCTGTCGATTAACTCAGAGAAAAGGATTTTACGGTAAGTTCATAATAAAATCCTATTGTTTTTATTTAAATTTGATTTTTTTTTTATTTATTTAAATCTGTTTTTTTCTTGATTTGTGTTGAATTTATTTTAATAAAATGCTTTTGAAGTAAAAATCTATCTAAAGATCGTTTTCTATTTAAGATACATTATTAATTTAGTTTATTCAGCATGAAATGGAGCTTAGTTATGTAGCATGAGGCTGGATATTCTGCAATATTTACATTTTTGGTAAACTCCTTCAATAAATCCAAGCTCTGCAAGTGGAGATAACATGCACTGCATTGATGCATTCACACAATTTCACAGTAACCATGAGATAAAACAAAGTTCAGGAATATTCCTTTATCCCATTGTTTTGCAAATATATGTACACTACAAACTGTATGATTGAATCAGTTCTGATATCGGTGTATTTCTAACCTGACAGCTTATTATTCTAAATAGGAAAACTTTGTTTTGTTTGAAAATATTAAAGATTCTAACTAAGAATGAGTACCTACATGTAAAGAGCACCTGACATTTCACATCCATCATGGCAGCGCCTGTTAGGGGGCATCCACTCACTTGCTGCCGCCACGTCCCTCACCTTGTTGTGTCACTGCCGCATCACCAGCCGTCCCATTAAAGTGAATGGGACTGTCGGTGGGTCAGAGGAGGAGCCGCTGCGGAACAGAGATGACAGCTGCCCTTTAAAAATTATGGTTTAAATCAAATCCACCCTGTCGCAAAGTGTCATTTCTTTAGTGTTGTCACATGAAAAGATATAATAAAATATTTACAAAAATGTGAGGGGTGTACTCACTTTTGTGAGATACTGCATGTAATGCAAAGTTTTTTATTTTCTTTTAAAATGTTTTAGTTATCACTGATCTGTATCTCCCACACCCATTGAGTTTCATGTATGACCCTATTTTCAATTGTGGTTTCTCCTTACATGATTTATTTGTAAAATTTTGCAAAACTTTAAAATTATTATATTAAATAATTATGAAAAAAAGAATTAAATAAAAGATAAAATAAAAAATCAGCAGGATAATAATAAACGGAGAAGGAGCATAAATAGTTAATATGGCTGATTAGAGTAAATTAGGGATTATAAGGGGTTAAAGCGGTTGTCTACCCTGTGAAAAAAAAAAAAAAACCTGCAAGACAATAGCATAATGAGCTAGTATGCACAGCATTTCATTATGAAATACTCACCTTGAAACGAAGATCCGACTGGGCTGCTCCGTCTGAGGGAGCAGACCTCTTTCCTCAGATCTTGCTTCCGGGTACGCGGCTCCCGCGCTGTAACTGGCTGGAGCCTCTGAGGGAGCAGACCTCTTTCCTCAGATCTTGCTTCCGGGTACGCGGCTCCCGCGCTGTAACTGGCTGGAGCCGCGAGACATCACTTCCACGCATGCGCGCGTGAGCCCATCTTTCCGGCAAGGTCCGGCGCTATGCTCCGGGCCTTTGACGGGACATCACAACGCATGCGCCGGGACATACACGGCGCATGCGCAGTGACGTGGCAGCTGCTTGGAGGAGGAAGGTTTAAGAGATATTCATTTTACCTACAGGTAAGCCTTATTATAGGCTTACCTGTAGGTAAAAACCCCTATAAAGGGTAGACAACCAGAGGAACAATTTAACCACTTCCATACTGAGCCTGTTTTTTGGGTTCAGTGTTTACAAGTTAAAAACAGTTTTTTTTTTTTTTTTTTGCTATAAAATTACTTAGAACCCCCAAACATTATATATATATTTTTTTTTTTTTAAATTTGATCACTTTTATTCCTATTACAAGAAATGTAAACATTCCTTGTAATAGAAAAAAGCATGCCAGGGCCTCTTAAATATGAGATCTGGGGTCAAAAAGACCTCAGATCTCTTATTTACAGTAAAATGAAAAAAAAAAATAAATAAAATAATAATAATTTGAAAAAATGACATTGCAAAAAAAAATAAATGGGCCCTTTAAGACCTTTGGGCGGAAGTGACTTGTGACATAATTTCCCAGCTGCTCACTCGGCTCACGGACACTGGGGGGAGAGGACTCGATCATCTCCGCCGCTGCCGGTGGGTCCGGTAAGTGGCGGAGATGACCGGCAAGCGGCGGGAGGGGGGGGCACCTCTCCCGCCGCTGATAAAAGTGATCATGTGGCGAATCCACCGCTAAGACCACTTTTATCAAACACAGAATCGCCTGCTGAAAAAAAAAAGATATCTGAATGGTGCCTATAGCTGCAGGCACCATTCAGATATCCAGGCTCAAAGTTACGACATCATATGACATGATCCTTAGGGAAGGGGTTTAAAAAAACCAAAAAAAATACTATTATTTTTTTACTTGACATGGTTGCTTTAAACTGAATTTATTTGTAGGCCAAAGTTCATTTATTTTGATCTGTAAATGAAACAGAAGGACAGATAAGAAGATACAATGTTTATTTTTATCTGTCTCTTTCTGCTCTGAGTGATGTTGATAAACGTTGCTGCTTTTTTTTTTGACAACTGTGAGGTAGAGCTGCACGATTATGAAGATCGCGATCTCGATCTACCCCCCCCCCCCATCTCAATTGGGCATTGCCGCGATTTTCAGTGCAGTTAAAAGGAGTCTGACTTGGGGGGCGAATCAGCGCGATTTGACAGTAATAATAGAGTGCCTGAAGTCTTTTGAAGTCAGAGCGCTTGAGTCTCAGGGGAACAGCCAAGTCTGGGCATACAGCCAACTTCTGAGTCATCATTGATAAGAGTTACTTCATTGAACTCTGAATGAACTCCCCTTGTATAGAGTTTTGGTTTAACCATTTAAAGACTAAATCTTTCCTCACACTTGCTGTTTACAAATAAAAATCCATTATTTTGTGCTAGAAATGACTTGGAACCCCCAAACATTATATATTTTTTTTTAGCAGAGACCCTAGAGAATAAGATGGCGGTTGATGCAATATTTTATGTCACATGCTGTTTGCGCAGCAGACTTTTAAACGCAATTTTTTTGGAAAAATTACCCCTTTCAAAAACCTAAACAGTGCTGTTAGCCCATTTTTTTTTTTTTGTATATTTAATATATTACGCCGCGAGAATCGTGATCTTCATTCTAAGCAAAAAAATCGTGATTCTCATTTTGGCCAGAATCGTGCAGTTCTACTGTGAGGAGATGAACTGCTCTGCACTTTTTACATGAATTGTGAAAATGCTGGATTAAGACCGCATGGGGGGTTGAATCGAGATCACAATCTTTTAACCATTAATCGTGCAGCTCTACTAAATAACTTTTCTCATCAACAGTTAGAGCAGTCCTGTGACGTCTATCAGTGTCTGGTAAAGCTTGTAGAAGAAGTTTTTTTTCTACTCTGACTGTCCTATAAGCCTACAGGACCCCTGACCCTCTATCTGGACAGAGCCGATTGGCCCTGTGCCGATCACATGCACTCTCACAAGAAAAAACAAAAAATCTCTAGCAATACACACCAAACTGAGCATGTGCAGCTTGTCCCCTAGCCTGTTCTATTAGGAGATGGTTTGGGGACTGTGGAAGAAGTGGAGGGTCAGAGGAGACAGGATCAAAAAGACCTTTTACACAATGCAGAGGATTAACCACTTAGATTGCACTGTGAGTATAACAAGCATGCTTTACTGCATATACAGACTGATTTTACTGTTGTGGGTTTAGTAACATTTTAAAGGTCTGCAGAGAGGCGGCCAAGGAGGTCTGAGCGTCATTAGGATACAGCAATGCGTCATCGGCGTACAGGAAACTTGTCCTTCTGTGCTCCTACCCACATCTATGAATTATTGGCTGCGTTCTGTATGTAAAGGAATTGGTATTTGCTTATGTGTAATTTTAGAAGCTTTTCAATTGATTTGAAAAGGGATAAATGGGATTTCAGGGTGCCGATACACACCTATGAATTTTCTTAAAAAGTAATTTTATTTGAACAATCAGTAAAAAAGCGTATGCAAATGACAAACAATTAAAAGCAGTTCACCAGTGAATCATACAACATATTTTGTTGGTGTGCGTTCTACATGTTTCACCATACATTCCGGCTTCTTCAGGAGCCTTTTTGACACCGTATGTTAGCTATTCACTGCAATAAATAAAAGTAGATATAAACAAAAGTATACATATGTTCCCCAAATATTGTGCTTATATATTCGAGAGAAAGTTATTTTAATGACACTTCATTGACTATACATATCAAATATCAGACATTGATCACCACATTAGAGCATCCCCCTCACCTCAGACCAAGGAAAGTGAGAAGGGGGCCACGGGCACAGCTGCGGAGGGATGGTCCAAAGAGCATTCAGCAACCACAGGGGAGGTAATACCAATGATGGAATAAAAATGTATTTATTTTCTCTTGATCTATGTTTTAGTATTACCCACATTTTTATTATTTTATTTTATAGTTGTTATAAATCTATATAAGTGGACAGAGCCTATATCTATTAACATAGTTTTTATTAATGGTTTTATTGAACATATACCCACCTGATAATTCATCAGATGGGCTCCCTTCTTATGGGTCCACAATAGGGCGTCCCAGAAGGGCACACCAATTTTCTATATTTCTTCAAACCAAACAAGAAAATATATATATGTACCTGTGGGTGACATACATAATTCTTAGGAGAAAGCATATTTTTTATTTATTTGCACCCAGAGGCTTCAATCCTAAATGCATAATTTATCTTTTGTTTTCTCACCTCAGTTCTTGGATTTAAACTGAAGTCTGATAGGATGGCTGTTACTTTCCTTTGATGTTCAATATTAGGTATTGTTATCCCTTCAGGCGCTGATACCAGCTACGCACAGGGAGAAAGAAAAAAGAACTCAGGTTCAGGTGGTGATGGGGAGCCACCTGGTGCAGCATTTGTTACTCAGCTTTAGCAGGCAACCACACGGAAGCCAGGGGCATTGCCTTGGCCCGGACCATAATTAATGGTGTTGGGTCTAGCAATGCCATTTTTGCCGCACGATCTGTGTTGATCCATCATTTGAGATAAACTATCCAACTAAACTAATGATAATTTCAACATTTTTCAATATTTGGCAATAAATTCTATTAGATTAGCAGATGCTTCCCCCCCCCCCCCCCCCCGTTTTTAGGCACTCAATAAAAGGACCTTGAATTTAGAAGGGAATAATTGGATATTTTTTAATATCTATCCATAGATTGCCAACTGTCCATAGCTCCAATCATCCTATATATAAACAAAAAAGAGAGGATTCCATTATAGATGGTTGTAATATGTACTTGAATCCTTTATATTTATTTGTTTCAAGCTTACTAATGGATATTGCTTGAAATTGGGATTTTCCAAAATGGCAGCTGCGGCTTTGCTTATGCGCACTGTGCTGGCCAAGGAAAATATCTATCGAGCAAAGTGTTATGCGCACTGCGCTGGCCAAGGAAAATATCTATCGAGCAAAGTAAATGTGATTTGCCCTCCTTAGAATCAATAGTGATTGGATATTATCAGCCTATAAAATATCCCCTTTTTATAATGACAAAAGGCCGCAGGATATTGAAGGCCAGTGGAATAAACACTGGTCTGTTATCTTTGCTGTTTCACTTTTGTCACAATTAAGTGCCTGGGGAAACAGCCGATTGCCCATAGTTTGTGTTACCTTCAATAAAAGAAAGAATCTTTAAAGTGATTGCTAAATGGTTTTTAATATGTAATATGCTTTGCCCTTACCTCTGTAAATGATTTTGCTCAGTATTGGGATTTTCCAACATGGCTGCGGTGGCTTCACGCATGCGCATTGCGCATGCTCAGGTCCGATGTATCGCCTGAACAGCACGATTGGCCAGTATTTAAATTAACAGTGATTAGATGGCATGCATCACTGCGGCATCCAATAAGCGTCCACAATCGAGCGGTGACGTCAGATGCCGCTCGATTGGGGGGGGGGTAGTTAAATTCCGGGAGGCTAGCAGCTGATTTGTATGGCTGCTGACCCTGATGGATTGACACACCAAATGTTCTCAAGTAGAAGGTAAAAATATTTACATGCTTTTCTAACAGATCATTGGTGGGGAACCATTCTTGGTAACCTTAATCCTTTTAAATTCCTTTTTCACATCCTGAGTTCTTTTTTCTTTCTCCCTGTGCGTAGCTGGTATCAGCGCCTGAAGGGATAACAATACCTAATATTGAATATCAAAGGAAAGTAACAGCCATCCTATCAGACTTCCGTTTAAATCCAAGAACTGAGGTGAGAAAACAAAAGATAAATTATGCATTTAGAATTGAAGCCTCTGGGTGCAAATAAATAAAAAATATGATTTCTCCTAAGAATTATGTATGTCACCCACAGGTACATATATATATTTTCTTGTTTGGTTTGAAGAAATCATATAGAAAATTGGTGTGCCCTTCTGGGACGCCCTATTGTGGACCCATAAGAAGGGAGCCCATCTGATGAATTATCAGGTGGGTATATGCTCAATATAAACTTTAATAAAAACGATTATGTTAATAGATATAGGCTCTGTCCACTTATATAGATTTATAACAACTATAAAATAAAATAATAAAAATGTGGGTAATACTAAAACATAGATCAAGAGAAAATAAATACATTTTTATTCCATCATTGGTATTACCTCCCCTGCGGTTGCTGAATGCTATTTGGACCATCCCTCCGCAGCTGTGTCCATGGCCCCCTTCTCACTTTCCTTGGTCTGAGGTTAGTGGGATGCTCTAATGTGGTGACCAATGTCTGATATTTGATATGTATAGTCAATGAAGAGTGATTAAAATTGCTTTCTCTCGAATATATAAGCACAATATTTGGGGAACATATGTATACTTTTGTTTATATCTACTTTTATTCATTGCAGTGAATAGCTAACATATGATGTCAAAAAGGCTCCTGAAGAAGCCGGAATATATGGTAAAACATGTAGAGCGCACACCAACAAAATAAGAACAAAATATGATTCACTGGTGAACTGCTTTTAATTGTTTGTCATTTGCATACGCTTTTTACTAATTGTTCAAATAAAATGATTTTTTTAAGAAAATTCATATGTGTGTATCGGCACCCTGAAATCCCATTTATCTGTTTTCAAATCAGTTTTCTAAAACTCAGGGAGGTGGTGCCCCAGTATGCCAAAATCTCCTAATTTTTCCTGACCCCCCTACAGTCTAGAAGCTTGTCACTTTATTTAAAAAAATAAAAATTCCGTGGTGTTAATTTTCTCTGTCTTCTTCAGTAACGTTATCTCTGGAATGCAAATCAAGCAGGAAACCAAGTCTTTTAAGAAAACTCGACAAGAAGGTGAACAAGAGCAAAGCCTCATGAAAGAACTTCGGATAAAAAGGTATTTCAAGCTTCATTGTGTGGGTGTGAATAAATGAACCAATATGTTCACCTCCATTGGTGCTTGATAACATGTGCTTACTGTTGTGTGGATACAGATATGTGTTGCTCGCAGTGACTGTGCGTAAACTATCATTTTAAAGTAGGGACAGGGACACCTTCAAACCAATTAAATAAAGATGTGGAAAAGTTATCATGAACTGCGTGTCATTGCCGCCTTTGTCATTTTGGGATGTGTTATTAGATAAGCTGTTAAAGCAGAACTCTGGGGAAAAAAACTTTTTTTTCCCATGTTCTTGTTGCTGATCTCCTACCTTCACCATGTCATCCATCTTCAGCTAAGTTCTGTAGTTCCTCTGCAATAGCCTGCTGAACTTGCTGAAAAAACGCTATTCCCCAGTGATTTCCTGTTTGTAAGACTGCTGGCTGTTCTCCGTTGTGTATCCTCAGCCAGCGGTCTTGTACCTGCCTTCTTGTAGTTTTCTATTAGCCAGAAGGCATCTCTATTTCCGCCTGCTGGGCTGTAGTGGCCTGTGCCACCCATAGAGGTGGTTTCCTCCTCCCTCCTCCTCTCTGCCAGCACTG
>BLSH010000624.1:638157-653235 GCA_018402905.1 Glandirana rugosa
CCGACTGTATATATGTCTACTCATATATGTCAGCCCCCCCTTGCTCCTGTATATATGTCAGCCCCCCTCATCTGTATATATGTCAGCCTCCCACATACACAAATCTGTAAACACACAAAGGTCTGGCCCCTCCTTGTACACAAACAGCCCCACTTTCCTTTCCTTAACAGCCCCTACTTGTGAAAGGAGGTCTTTCTGCCTAGTCCCGGTTCTTGTTTCCACAAAGGTGACATGTTGCTCAGAAGCTGCTGAGACCATTCCTGTATTGTACAACATGGCTCCCCTTCACTTTCTCCTGGCCCGGCTGGACCCCTTACAGTTGTATCGGCTGTCCCCCCCTGATGGCGGCCCTGCCGATATGTACTCTGCTACATAATTTTGGTAAAATAAATCCCAATAAGTGTATATTGATTGGTTTGCGCAAAGTTTTATAGCGGCTACAAAATATGGGATATATTCTTTATGGATTTTTTTTTTTACTAGTAATGGTGGCGATCAGCGATTTTTAGCGGGACTGCGACATTGCGGCAGGCAAATCTGACACTAAGTGACACTTTTTGGGGACCAGTGGCACCAATACAATGGTCAGTGGCAATCAAAGGGATAAATGTGTTCCCTGGGAGTGCTTGCTAACTGTGGGGGGGGCAGGGGGTGCTTTGACTGGGGGAAGACCGAGACGTATGTTCCTGCTTAACAGAAACACAAGATCTCCATCTTCCCCTCTGGCAGAACGGCAATCTGCCTTGTTTACATAGGCAACCCACCGTTCTGTCTGCCTTGGGAACTATCTGCGGGACATCGGGTCCACCAAACTCTCACTGATTGGCTACCGCTGTGTCCAATCACAATGAGAGCGGGTCGCTGACAATTACGTAATTACGCGCTGAAGGGCCGCCCTGCTGATGTACGCGGGGCGGTCCGAAAGCAGTTAACACTGCCTGACCCTGGGTAGACTGAGATAGTAAAAATGTGAACACATCTGCATCTTAAATATTTATAATAAAATTACACTAAGATATGGTTTCAAAATCATATCCAAGTAAGTATCCTTAACTTTATGAAAAAAAAAAAAAAAAACTATTGCTCTCAGCCTCCTGCAAATTCTTTTTTTTTTTTTTTATTTTGCTCTTCTCCAAGTTCCTGTTAGAGGGTGCACTGCTCCCTCACAGAAGGCAAAAAACCAATAGCAAGAAACGATTTCATGAATAATAGCTTATGGGGCGGATGTACTGTATATAGAATCTTTTTGGAGAATAAGGCTATTGTTTAATGCCACTTTAATTTTATTGGGAGATCAAAGGGTATGGCAGCTTTTCTGGGGAAATATTAACAGCTTTTATATATACGTTTATCCTTTTACATGTCATTTTATATGCAAACTCTTGGGATTCTTGGGCAGATCATGTCTGAATCTCAGGTCATTCGGCCCAGTTAATTTGATTTTAGTTATAACATGTTGTCACAAAATCTTGCTTGGTAAGATAAATAGCTCTGAGCATCAGAAAGGCCTTTCTGGGTGAGTAGGTTTTACAAAAAATGTCTTTCCTTTTATATTCTATAAAGTGTAAAGGAGAGCTAAACGTCCCCCCTGCAGGTGGCAGTCCTATTCTATACAAATCAAAACCTGCTTGGCAGATTCTTCAGAATGAGTCAATTGAAGGTAATAATTTACTCACTTTAAACAGAGGAGACAGGATTCTCAGCGGTGGGTATAGTATAATTTTTGGGTTGTTTCAGTTCTAACATGTTAAAGCTAATTATAAGACACGATTAGCCTTGTCCTTGGTTCATTCTGCAGTGTTAGCAGGGAGATAGGAACAGAGTTTACTCTGTTCACACCAGCTATAAAAGTAAATAATTGCAAATGAGGTATAAATAATCCTCAAGGCTGACATTCACATCTCGGTAAAGCTTGTGTCTGGACAAACAAAGGGGTTTTGTTAAAATGATAACAGTGGGCACTATATAAGCCAGGGATCCTACAGAGTATCCTACCTTAGACACCCCTATGAAAGCTAGTAAAGCTCCTGACCTCAAGCATTTTTTGTCGACTCCCTCTCACCTCGAGCAACCTCTACTTCACACCATCTAGGAAACATTTAGGAATCCCTTAGTCCTTTAGTCTACTATGCAGTTTTATAAATACCTAGCGTGCCATGCCAATATTGATCACAGAGTGGGTTTTTCATACCTTGATGTTTGAGGAGTTAGGCAACCTTCTAGAGGTGGGGATCTACCTAAACAACATGGGAGAAATCAAAGATCAACGGGCACATGGTCCTCTCGTTAGTGAGATAACCTAGCAAGGTGTTTAGGAGTTTTGGTGTGCTTTCAGAAAATGCACCAAACCCGCAGGATATTATAGTCTATTGCTAAAGTGCAGCTAACCCACTGTTAAAGGTGCTGTTGTACTCATCTAGCTGCTGTTGTTCCCATATAGCTGTTATTGTGCCCATATGCCTGCTATTGTGCATTTGTATGGGCACAATAGCAGCTATTTGGGCATACTTGCAGTTATATGGACACAATAGTATCTTTATGCTATTGTGCCATATAGCTGCTGTTGTGACCATATAGCTGCTATTGTGCATCTATATGGGCATAATAGCAGCTATGTGGACACAATAGCATAAAGATGCTATTATGTCCATATAACTGCAAGTGTGCTCAAATAGCTGCTATTGTTCCCATATAATGGATTATTTGCCCATAAAAATGCTATTGGGTTCAGTATTAAGCCCAGTGACACTGACCTTGAATGCACTGCAGTAGTACTGCTTCATGCTTTGAATCCCGCAGCTACCAGGAATAAGAGGCGGAGTGCTGTTGGTACCACTCCACCTGACATTCCTGCTGGACCTTTAGAAGAGGCATCGGCTTATGTGGCTGGCCGATGCCTCTGTGGATCTGCTGCAGCCACGGCTCTGCTCCCTCCGCAGCTGGCGATACGTGCCAGGAAGTAGTTCCTATGCTTCCAGGTGCACTTCATCCATGGCATGTGACCACAGGTCGGCAAGCCCAGTCTATCTACCAGTCATCTAGTTGCGAAAAACTGGTAGATCCCGGTCCATGGGTTGCTGACCTGGGAGCTAGAAGCATATTCTGAAGTTTTGTATAGGCTTAAAGTGATTGCAAAATCTTGTTTTTTTTTCTATAACAATTACAAACATGTTATACTTCCCTGCTCTGTGTAGTGGATTTGCACAGAGGAGCCCCGATCCACCTCTTCTCGGGTCCCTCTTCTGTGCTCCTGGCCCCTCCTCCTGTGGAGTGCCCCTACAACAAATAGCTTACTATAAGGGGCACCCGAGCCAAGCCACAGCTCCCTGTGTCCTTCTCTCCAATTGGCTAACTGGCTTTGATTGACAGCAGCAGGAGCCAATGGCCCTGCTGCTGTGTCTCAGCCAATCAGGAGGGATAGTCTCGGAAGCCCGAGACACTCATGGACATCGCTGGACAGAAAGGGGGCTTAGGTAAGTATTAGGGAGGCTGAGGGGGGCTGCTGCACACAGAAGGTTTTTTATCTTAATGCATAGAATGCATTAAGAGAAAAACCCTTTTGCCTTTACAGCCCCTTTAATGGATCTGAGCAATGAGCTAAAATGAATTTCCCTGGCCACTTTAACACCCCAATTTCCCCCAGATTCTATACTGACCTGAAACATATATGCAGATCAAGAACATCTGAATTACTACTTTGCATTTCTGTTCCAGATCAGAGAGTTCAAATACTGAAGCCAAAGGGCATGATGACCTGGCAATTAGCAATTTTAGAAGGAGACAATCTCCTTTATTACAACCTTTCTTGAAATGTTCCAGTCTCAGGAAACTCCTTCTAAAAATATACTTCATCTACAGCTCACTGTACATTAGTGTGATTGTCAAGGAGAAGAATGTTCCTTACATTTGTGATCAGTAGGAATATCCATCCTCTTACAAATAACTCAAAAGCTAATTGGTGTCAATGGTCACATATCGTAGAGGCAGAAATCGCTCCTTGCTCAGGGAGCCCCTAAGTAACCTCTGGAGGAACCCTGCTTGAGAGAGGCTGCTTTATTAGCTATTCCAAAACTATTCCAAACTATTTGGTTAAAGGGGTTTTACATAGCGTTCCGGAGGCTGATGAACAGCTCGGAGTGCTTTCATGAGAAAGCCAGCCACAGGCTGAAGAAACATACCGGTGTTATGGCTGATAGCTTTAGCCATAACCCTGGTAAACGACTAGCAAACTGCAACGTATAGCCGCATTGCGGTGTGCAAGGCTGACTGATGCTGCTGGCTTACTAATGGTGAATTACGCACTACACGGAGTGTTATGTATTCAGGAGCAACTTGAGGACAGACTAACACTTTAGTTGTGGTGTGGCCAATGGCTTTGAACAGTAATTGGTTGGTTGCCAGTCCTTCCAGTCCGCATTATGCATCAGCAACCATCTATTGTCCCTGTAATTAAATTTTCAAAGCTTAACGGACACTCGTATAAAAAAAAAAAAACCTGCCTAAAAAAAATTTCAACATGAAGGTGATCTTTGCATGAACTGGGGCTGCCAATTCAGTCTATTCCCTTATCCTCTGACCATAAGGATACATAATACTAAGCATTAAAACACATTAAAAGTGATTCATGCTGATAGCAGAAGAACGAAGCAGCAGACAGAAACCCCCCAGCATTCGCCAGATTTTCTTGGGCTTACCGTTTCCACCGGCACACGCGAGAAACGATCCGACGGTACAGCCAGCTTTTGCTTTTAAGGCCTCATACACACAGACGTTTTTATAGCTTGAAAACGCCTCTCCCTGTTATTCAATGGCCTTATTCACACACAAATTTTTTTGAGCTGTAAGTGGCACTGGCGTTTTTAAGCTAAAAAAAAACCCTAGGACCATCGCGTTTAGAGGCTCCATTGCTAAAGCTGTTTTGACGCTGACACCGGTAAAAACTCAAAAATGTGGCTTAATGCTGTATACACAGGGGTCCCCCCCCCCCAAAGAGATACCAGACCCTTCGGTCTGATATGTATTTTAAGGGGAACCCCCACACCAAATAAAATGGCGTGGGGTCCCCCCAAAATCCATACAAGACCCAGGGCTGCGTGCTCGGATAAGGGTCTTGTATGGATTTTGGTGGTGGACCTCACGCCATTTTTTATTTATTTTTTTTGGGCGTGGGGGTTCCCCTTAAAATCCACACCAGACCAAAGGGTCTGGTACCTCTTGGGGGTGGGGAACCCCACGCAAATAGTTTTTTTTTTAATTTTTGCGGTGGTACCCCTTCAAGATCCTCAGTACACAAGTCGCACCGTAAGTTGGATCATCATGATCCGACTTCTGGTGCGACTTCTATTCAAATCAATGGGCTCCCATAGGGAACCGTTGGTTTTGAATAGAGACAGAGAAACACGGCTTAAAGCTAGTGTGGAAAAATGTGCATTGATGCCAATGCAAAACGCTAATAAAATCAAGTTTTTAAAGCAGCTTTTTCCTGGCGTCGGTACTAGCTTTAAAGCTCGTTTTTCATAACGCCCGTGTGTATATAGCCTAAAAGTAAAGGAAACATTTTGTGTCTTTTTGACCCCAGATCTCTCCATCGGGATCTTCTCAATCTTCTTTCTATTACAAGGGATGTTTACATTCCTTGTAATAGGAATAAACGTGTTTCACTGAGCTCTGCAGAGTAACGTCGGCTCTCCATCCCCTTTTTGAAAGCTCATACAAGCTTTATAAATGCTGCTCTTTGAATGGATGTAGTGAAGAGAAGACTGCAGATAAACAGATACAACTTATGTAGGATGTTTTGTTCAGGGTTGGCTACTCCTGAGCTAGGCTTACTGGTTGCACATCTGTGTAGGAGAAGCGGTGTCACCCTAAACTGGTTCCTCCTGGACCATAGACTAAGCCTTAGGGGGTTTGGGCCACTTCATTAGCAGGTGGGAATAGGGTGCCTAAACTATGTTACCAGAGGAAAGCTGGTATGCCAGATTAGCAGATCACTGTTTGATCAGTATTAAACCCAAGCAAGACCTTTTTCTCAGTGGGATTCAATTTCTTCTTTTTAGTAATGTTTTTAATGTCTGAAATACTTCCATAAGCTTGCAGCTCAAAACAAATCAAGCTTGCTCCAGCCAGTGATTCTGCAGTGAAGGAACTTTCTCAATTGTTCCATTAGTGTTATTTAAGCAGTAGGTGTAAGAATAGACGGTGACACAGCATTATTTCATCTGTCTAGCTACTAGTCCTGTACTTTCCCTGCCATCCTGCACTTGAGTTAAGATGTAAACTGAATTAAAATAGGTCAGAGATGCTGGCATGCTCTCGGATATTTGAAATGGCAGCTGCAACCTTTATGCCAAGTCAGAATTCAAAACAGCGGGGGAAGCAGTGCTAAGGACAGGGAGGGAACGGGTTGCTCCGGCAACGGTAGAATATGTTATAATGAAAAGAGGGGGACAAAAAAAAAAAATCTGAAAGCCGCAAGAAGTTTCAGTGGAAATGTGCAATGACCAAGCAGGCAGGACAGGATGTGTGTGGCTCAGGATATTTGGGCTTCAAAAGAGACTTTTATTTTTATTCGTTTTTTTCCCTCTTTGCTGCCCTTCTGTTTCCAAAGTGTTACGTGGCCATAGCAAAGAATCTCCAAGCAGCATAATGCAGCCTCATAATTGGATTAGGTAATGAATTTCTCTGTTTTTTTTGTTACCCACTGGTATAACTCCTGTGCCTGCTTTCTTCAGGCTTGGTGACCAGGAAGATCCCAGTTTTAATTTTTTTATTTCATCTCTCTCCCAGGTCAGTCTTATAGTGCTAAGGCAGAATGAAGTGGACCTGAATTCAAAGTACAGTTTTGCAATTCTATAAGGAAAATCTAGAAATGTTAATTGCGCACTACCATGAGAAATTAGCATTTTGGTCGTCTTGAATTCCTCCTGAAAAATATGCATGCCTAGGCAGTCCTGAACCTTTAGCCTATAAGCTATATCTGTAGTGTGAGATCACCTAAAGCATGGGTCAGCAACCTATGGCCCTCTAGCTGTTTGCATGAGGCATTGCTAGACTGACTGTTACAAGCACGAGTTCCAAAGGCAGAGTCATGATGGGACTTGTAGTTCTGCACCAGCTGGAGGGCCACAGGTTAAGCATCCATGATCTAAAGCATTGTGCCTGTGATTACTAGTCTCGCTACATTTGGCGTTAAATTTGCTGCTAACTGATCTCCTTGCAGGAGAGGAAGCTGTACCTGAGGACCTACAGACAAGCATCTCCCTGCTTCTGCCAAACACATTATTGGGATCTGTGCTTTGTGCATTTCTCCTGCTTCTTAAATATGAAGTGTGTCTAAAATGTTCGGTAAATGGTATGAGAAAACAAAATAGAAGATACAAACAAATTACCTTTACTGGCCTTCAAAATAATAGCCATCCTTCACAACACACTTTTGGCAATGTTCATAAAGTGTCTGGAAACTTTCAACAAAGGCCTCTTTAGGAATCGATATCAGAACCACTGTCGCACATTGCCACCACGTCTGCAAAACGTGTGCCTTTCATGACGCTCTTCAGGCGGAGAAACGGAAGTCTGGAAGACAGTGAACACCATTCCATCAGTTGCCGCTTGGATTCCGGATCAAACTAGTAGCACCAGGTCTTATCCCCTGTGACGATCGTCCACAGGAAGGATCCTGGTCACACATGGTAATAAAATCTCCAGAGGTTTCCATCTGCTTTGCTTTCTGTTAGTCTTTCAGCTTGGGTGGCTCAAACTGGGAACAGATCTTGCAGACGATGGTGCGCACCGTATTCTTGCTAATGCCCAATTCCTCTGCCAAAAGTCGCCAGTCAGTCGCCAATCTCGTGCCAGCATTTGTCTCATTCACTCCATCGTGTCCGGGGTTCTGCTTGTCGACGGCCGACCCAATCGTGGCTCATCCTCCGTCCCGTACACTTGCACCAACATTGCATGTGTCTCCATTGCTGTTTTCCCTAATTTGTAGTAGAACGTGAGGTTTACTCGTTGTTCCATTGCACTGTGACCCTACCTCATACACTGTCTACGTTAGACTGCCCTCAGTGGGTTTACCCTGATGGTCACGTGTACTGCAGGGTGTCGCTTCTCGACTTGTCTCGGGACCATGGCACCTGGCCCATGTTGACATTGAGATATCTAACCATTAATTTAGGTACACCTTACCTTACAGGTGTATTAACACTGTATTACCTCTTCAATCATCAGATCACTAGTCATCAGGGGGAGAGCTCTGACACAAGGAGGCCAATTCTTTTTTTTTTTTTTTTTTTACAAAGAAAGCTGTTTACTTACAGAGACTAAGTACGAAAGACATGGTAAGTCATAAATAAATAAGAAAAATAAGTTGCAGGGAATACGGTTGACCAGTCCTTTACTTTCACTTGCATTTTCTGGGCATAGCTTCTACAGTTGAGATCTTCTTTTAACCACTTCAGCCCGGAAGGATTTCCCAGTTTAGGACCAGAGCACTTTTTGCGATTTGGCACTGCGTCAATTTAACATTCTATGCATTAAGGTGATAAACCTTCTGTAGTGCAGCAGCCCCCAGAGTCCCCCTTTTACTTACCTGAACCCGATCATTCCAGCGACGGGGATGAGCACCGCAGCTCCCGCCGCTGGCTCGGTCCTCATTGGATAGATTGATAGCAGCAGCCATTGGCTCCCGATGCTGTCAATCAAATCCAGTGACGCTGGAGCCGAGGGGTGGGGCCAAGTCCTGCTGTCTGTGTCACTGGACACAGCAGCATGACTTGGGAGCGCGCCTGCACGAGTGCCCCCAGGGAAATTGCTTCTCTGAGGGGTCACTCGAGAAAAGGAAGAGCCAGGAGCACCGCTGGGGGACCACATAAAAGGAGGATCAAGGCCACTCTGTGCAAAACCGCTGCATAGAGGAGGCAAGTATAATGTTTGTTTAAAAATACAAAATGAAAAACAAACCTTTACAACCCATCTAAGGCCCATTCACACAGGGGCAATCCGTCTGCTAGGCAACTTTCAGAGTGACTTCAGCACGCCTTGAGGCAACTTACAACACGACTTCATGCCAGGCGACTTTGCCCTGAATTAAATTCCATTCTTTTCACTTTGAAGTCGCTTCTATATAGAACGGGGATCCGACTTGGAGGCAACTTCCATTGAATTCTATGGGCACAAGTCAGATAGAAGTCGCCTTGAAGTAGTACAGGAACCTTTTTTGAAGTCGCCTTGAAGTCGGAGCGACTTCAGTAGTGTACATTAAGACGGCTCCCATTCATTTCAATGGGATTTCCTATGTCAAGCAACCTGGGGCGACTCAAGTCGGATCGCAAGTCGCCCCTGTGTGAACCAGCCCTGAGAGTCCAAACGTTAGTGAGTGTCCAAAGACAAGAGTTACAGGTTATGTTCCATCCTTTTTTTCTGTTGGTCTTATGTAATAGTCTAATTTTCTGAGATACTGAACGTTAGGTTTTCACTAGCTGTAAGCCATAATCCTCAAAATTAAAAAAAAAAAAATTAAAAAAAAAAAATGCTTGAAATATATCACTCTGTGTGTAACGCATCTATATACAGTATAATATATACGTTTCTCTTTTTTGAATCAAATTACTGAAATACACTAACCTTTTGATAATAATCTAATTTTTCACCTGTATAAAGGTAGATTCAAAAAGAGATTTCAAAAGTAAATACTGTACTGGTAATTAAATGAATATACACAAACTGGTTCCAGGCTGAATATATTATCTATTAACCCCTTCATGAACTATCACAGGTGATCAGAAGACGTCATCAAAATCATCCTAATTACCCCCTAAAAGCACAGATATAAAACTTTCTGTCACAAAAACAAATGTAAATTGAAATCAGTGTTCAATCCCTTAGGACTTAGGGTGTCCAAGCGATGAATCCATTTCACTTCCAGATTCTTTAAAGATTCATCGCTTGGACACCCTAATTCCTAGGGGATTAAACTCTGATTTCAATATACATTTTATTTTTTGTGACAAAGTTTTAGATCTGTGGTTTTAGGACTATTTTGATAATGTCTTACGATCATCTGTGATAGTTCATAAAGGGGTTAATAGAGAATATATTCAGCCTGGAACCCATTTGTGTATATTCATTTGAAATCTCTTTTGAAATTACCTTTTATATGTGGTTTTAATGATGTTTGTTTTTTTTGTAACCGGCTCACTATGGGTTAATTTCTTCTCAGAACGAGGAATGAGTGTCATTTAAAAGCCCCCTATCTGCAAAGTATTGATAACAATTGCATTCGGTGTTACCGATATGTGATCATTGCCTCAGGGGTTCCTATTTCCAGCTAATTTGTTATAGATGTTTATATATATATTTATATATATTTGTGAAACATGCGTGTTATTCAGATTGTGTTCTAGCCTGAAAAAGGGCATTTTTTAATTTGCCTGAAACTGTTATTTGGAACTTAACATGTAACTCTTGTCTTTTTGGACTCTTAATACATAAGTGCAGAAATCTCTGTTTGGATTTTATATACAGTATCTCACAAAAGTGAGTACACCCCTCACATTTTTTTGTAAATATTTTATTCTATCTTTTCATGTGACAATACTGAAGAAATTACACTTTGCTACAATGTAAAATAATGAGTGTACAGCTTGTATAACAGTGACAGCAAATTTACACTGTTATACAAGCTGTCACTACTTTCCATTGTAGCAAAGTGTCATTTCTTCAGTGTTTTCACATGAAAAGATAGAATAAAATATTTACAAAAATGTGAGGGGTGTACTCACTTTTGTGAGCTACTGTATACATATATATATATATATATATATATACACACACACACACACACACACACACACACACACACACACACACACACACACACACACACACACACACTCCTTTCCTAGCAGAGTTGGGGCAGGCAATAAGCTTGCAGGGCAAATTTTGCTGTGTATTCTGTATGTACCCCCATAATAGATGTATATTTGTAAATTAAATACTTTATACCAGTGATTAAAACTAAAAACCATTATATTCTTAAGTAAAATTTGAAAATCCTGGTAAATGATTTCATGCAAACTTTACAGTAAAAAGCAACTAGAAATATGCTATCATTTCCTTTTATTTGCTGCTCTATATTCTAGCGTTACTCGGTTTGGAGGAGACGAGTTGGAGTGCATGGTAATTTAAAAAGCATGTGTGTTTGATGGGAATTGAAACAAAAGTTGTATTCACGGGCAGCAGAGAGAAAATGAAAACTCTGTTTTGTAATCGGCTTATTCCAAACTGGAAGAATTCTGTCTCTTAGCAGAGGCTGGTTCCACAGAATGCGGCAAATGCTTTAAATGGCTTCTTTAAGCTCTCCGCCACCAATACCATTTAACCCCTTAAAAGGCTTGACATGTATGCCCCACTTTTGTGTATTGGGATGGGATGTTAACTCCTTGAGGCTTATTGGATAAGGCAGTGTAAAAGGCAGTGATGATGTGTGCTGTACATCAAGTTAAACTGTTGCCTAAAGCAGAGGGAAACGTTAGAATATTTTTGTATTTTTTTCCGTTTCAGTTGAGAAAAGCTGCAAAGATATAGAAAAATGAACGTGTTCTTGGCACTACAATTAGGGGTTGATTTACTAAAACTGGGAGTGCAAAATGTGGTGCAGCTCTGCATTATAGCCAATCAACTTCTAACTTCAGCTTGTTAAATTAAGGCCTCATACTCATGGATGTTTTTACAGCCACGTTTTTGTGCCTTTTTTACAGTTTAAAAACGCCTCTCCATGTTATTCAATGGCCTCATACACACACAGATGTTTTTGAGCTGTAAGTGGCATAGGCGTATTTAAGCTCCAAAAAAACCCAGGACCAGCGCGTTGCAAAGGAATAGTAGTGTTCTATCTGTAGATGATTAATTATAATGTTTATCAAGTTGGGTAACCTTTTGTTTTAAAGTAGAAATATATTACCTCCCATAAAAAAATGTTGGCGCTTAATTATAAGTGCATCTGCATTTAATGTTTTTTTTATTTTTTTTAAGGTCCCCTGCAAAGTCCTACAAAAACATGTTGGGCTTGCAAGGAAAGTCCACTTAATGCAGTTTCCTGTGGATGGGGTGGCAATGATACAGTACTGTTGCTGAATTCAGAGCAGAGTTACCTGACTTATGTAGGACGTGCCTGTTTTCTCTCAGTATTATAACTGCTAGTTTCCCACCCCAGTTCACTGATTTCTGGATTAGTAGCACTGTCTGTTGTTAAAACCCTCCCACTGTGAAATTTTGTACTAAAATTCTCGTACAACAAAGGCTTTTTTTGTTGTTTGTTTCTGATCATGCGCAGTTGTTTGTATCTGATTTTTCTCGTACAAAAACAGTACTCCTTAAACAAAAATCATTTGTTCTGTTCACGTATGAGAACACTTTTGGAGTTTGCCCCTTGGAAATTTTAGTTTGGAAAGTCTGAGTCGGATGTCGAAAGTTTTGTAAAAAAATATACGAAAATTAAACTCTTGTGAAATTTTTCTTCTGATTTTCCAGTATCCAGTTTTTTACACAAGAACAAGACTTACCCAAGCTCAACTGCTATAATAAAAGTGCAGAGGCAGGAATCCGTGCTCTGGCTAGAGTATCCACTCTTAACAGCATAAATCCATAGAAATATCCGACAACTTGGTAGCATCTTCACAGATTCTTTATTGGTTATATAAATGTGAGTACAATGTCCAAAAATCGAACGCGTTTCGGCTTACAGAGCCTTCCTCCTAGCATAAGTCAATTAAAAAAATAAGTGAGCAATGTGATATTCTTCAGAGTGAAAAAAAAACAGTGAATAAAAACCAAAACATCAATCCATGAAAAAGCACAAAGAATACACGTGAGTGACAAAAATGATAAGTCACTTAAAATGTCTCCTTGTCAAAATGGTTGTGGGGTGTCAGGACCTCTATTGGGCAACATCCAGAGATTAACATCACATGCAAAAGAACAGTCCACCCAAAATGTGACATATTGGTTCTCCTCATGATATCCCTCCACCAGTATATATATTGCACTCACCTTGTGAAAATTTAGAAGAATATATTGGCGGACTACTTAACGGTATTAGAAAGGACGCCAACATTCAGATGTAAGTATAAAATCTAACATTTTATTACAATCAATTAAAAAAATGTATAGCAATACTCTTAAAACGTAGAGCTGTTGAGCTCAATTAATGGCGAGTACTATAGACCAGACAGTACTGGTTATTCCTTATTGTTTTTGTCATAAGGTCAACGCATTTCATAAAAAAGTTGCTTCTTCAGGACCTTTATAGCTTGACATATACAGATGGCGTCCATCCAATACCCAAAAGGCAAAGGGCAGGGAGGCAGATCATCCAATCCAATGCGACTTATTATGCAGTACAGACTAATCACATACAGTAACTTTATATCTCAGAATTTAGTAGATCCCATAGGGAAGGAAGAAATTCCCAGGCAAAAGCCAGTACATCAATGCTATACTATATTCCATGACCTGCAATCTGAGTCATCATTCATAATAGCTCACTAAGTGACATAGTACTCACATGTACAAAATATTATAGCGACTGGATGTGCATCATCAGTGTATCAGGATCTATCCAGTGTATATCACCATATCCATATCCACGCTATATATCTTTCCAATACATGCAAACATCCAATGCAGCAAGGAATCAATATTGCATCCAGCCCCTACACCATTGCAGTCACCATTTCTACATATTGCACTCACCAGAAGATGAATAAAGGTGAGCCTTGTGTTATCAACACATCTCCAGAATGGGTTTCCAAGGGGGTTTGGGTGTCACCGGTCAGCATCCCAATGGAAGTGAAGTAAATGGCAATGAATCCTCATTACCCACAATGGAGTGAACACTGCATAAAAAAGCTCCCAGGAGCTAGAGAATGGCTAATATACTGTAGTATTTATTATAAAATTGCTGTGAAGGTACATGTACATGCACAAATGGCCATGAAATAGGTATAAAGCTAGCATATAAAACACCACTCCTACCACAAGGCCACATTGATGTGAACATCAGTGCATAGGGCCTTCACTGACGTATTTCATGCTCAAGCACATTGTCAAAGGAATCTGCCTATCAGTGACGCTTGATTATGGGACTGTTTAAATGACCACAGAGAATTCAAACCGGAAGTTGAAAAACACCATTTCTCCTACGTTCACTGACAGACGCAGCTCTTCATGACTTTGTGGGGTTTTATGTTCGTCCTACCAGGAGTTAACTAGGCAGGGAAAAGAAATCAGCTGGCCCCTCCCCTGGGGGCCGTCCTCTTTTCCTACATTAAAACCCCCCTCACAGAGGAGCTCTTCAGTTTCAATGCCTAGTTCGCAAGGAGTTGACCTGGCTTCCCTATAGGGAACTGCGGTCCTATTGTGACCATTTTCTTTTTTATTTTAATTTTTCTTTTTTCTGCAATCAAGATGATCTGCTATCAAGAAGCCGGTCGGGGAATCGAGAGTCTTAGTGCTCTGTACTTTCCCTGACCTGGCCAACATGATGCGAAGCCGGCCCCAACACAGGGACCCGCCGCATCTTACCCGTTCAGTGCGGGTGGCCCGGGACGTGATCCCCCATATTGGTCCCCTTCCTGATTCGTTCGGCAGGGTGACTCTGGGCCTGCAGCGTACCCCCCGCCGAGGGTGGAAAGTCTGCATCCGGGTGGCTACCGTGGCGTCGGACTGGTAAGTGAGCGCCCTGCCTTCCTCCCCACATGGGGAGTGAAGAGGGCCCGACGTCCAAAAATGCAATTTTTTTCACTGCTCCTGTAGCTGTCCAGGGTAGCCACCGGTGGGAATCAGCCTCTCATCTTGCCCCCTGCCACCCCCCGCCCTCACCCCCCATCCCCAGCGCTGTACCTTTGTTCAGCCTTCTCGTCCAGCATCGCCATGCGGTCTTTCGGCCGCCATTTTGCGGCGGACCGCCGCCATTTTGCCGTAGCCGCGGACATTTTCAGTCTATGGGGCTTTTCCTCTAGCGCTCGGAGCGGCCATAATCGGTACTGCATGTTGCCTGAGAGGTGTGCTCACCCTCTAGTG
>BLSH010000624.1:667391-679907 GCA_018402905.1 Glandirana rugosa
GATAAATGTAAAGTTATGCACTTGGGGGCTAAGAATATGCATGCATCGTACAAACTAGGGGGAGTACAACTGGGGGAATCCATAGTGGAGAAGGATCTGGGGGTTTTGGTAAATCATAAGCTTAATAATGGCATGCAATGCCAAGCTGCAGTTTCCAAAGCAAGTAAAATCCTTACTTGTATTAAAAGAGGTATGGACTCCAGAGATAGAGACATCATTTTTTCCCTGTGCAAATCATTAGTAAGACCTCATCTGGAATATGCAGTTCAGTTTTAGGCACCAGTTCTCAAAAAGGAGATCGGGGAACTGGAGAGAGTGCAGAGAAGGGCAACTAAACTAATAAGAGGCATGGAGGAGCTAAGCTATGAGGAAAGATTTATTCTCTCTTGAGAAGAGGAGATTAAGGGGGGGATATGATCAACATGTACAAATACATAAGTTGTCCATAGTGTTGAGTTATTTACTTTAAGGTCATCACAAAGGACAAGGGGGCACTCTTTACGTCTAGAGGAAAAAAGATTTCATCTCCAAATACGGAAAGGTTTCTTCACAGTTGGAGCTGTGAAAATGTGGAAGGAATCGCGGAAGGATTTCCCAGTTTAGGACCAGAGCACTTTTTGCGATTTGGCACTGCATCGCTTTAACTGACAATTGCACGGTCGCGCGACTTTGTACCCAAACAAAATTTGTGTCCTTTTTTTCACACAAATAGAGCTTTCTTTTGGTGGTATTTGATTGCCTCTGCGTCATTTCTGATCACCGCTATAAACAAAAGAAGAGTGACAATTTTGCAAAAAAAACGCAAATTTCTTACTTTTTGCTAAAATACAAATCAAAAAAAAAAAATATATATAAAAAAACATTTTTTTCATCGGTTTTGGCCGATTTATATTCTTCCTCATATTTTTGGTAAAAAAAAATCGCAATCGGCGTTTATTGATTAGTTTGCGCAAAAGTGGCCGCGTTTACAGATGATGAAAATTCATTTCTGGGTTTTTTTTATTTTTATTTTTTACTAGTAATGCCGGAGATCTGTGATTTTTAGCGGTACTGCGATATTGGGGCGGACATGTCGGACCATTTTGACACTTTTTTGGGACCAATGACATTTATACAGCGATCAGAAATTTAAATGTCCGCTGTATAAATGTCACTGGCATTGAAGTGGTTAACCTGCAGGGTGTAGTGAAGGGGTTAACTGTGTTCCTTGGGTGTGTTCTAACTGTGGGGGGGCTGGGCTACCATGTACATAAGAGATCTAACTGATCCCAGTGACAGGGATCAGTAGATCTCCTATGCCCCCACTAACAGAGTGGGGAACCGCCGTGTTTACATCGGCGGTTCCCAGTTCTTTTGCTGTGGCTGTTCATCGCGGCTCGCTGGTGAACATCAGGTCTGCCCGAGCCGTGGGCACACTCAGGAGTACGGCGGGGGCGCGCATGCGCCTCCTAGCGGCCCCCCACAGATCGCCGCTTATTTACGGCTATTTGTGGGACGCAGCCACACTGCCGCCGTGAATATACGGTAGGCAGTGTGGAAGTAGTTAAGGAATTGTATGGTTATACAGGGGCTGTTCATATAATTAGAATATCATCAAAAATTTGATTTATTTCACTAATTCCATTCAAAAAGTGAAACTTGTATATTATATTCATTCATTACACATAGACTATATATTTCAAATGTTTATTTCTTTTAATTTTGATGATTATAACGGACGACTAAGGTAAATCCCAAATTCAGTATCTCAGAAAATTAGAATATTGTGAAAAGGTTCAATATTGAAGACATCTGGTGCCACACTCTGATCAGCTAATTAACTCAAAACACCTGTAAAGGCCTTTAAATTGTCTAGTTCTGTAGGCTACACAATCATGGGGAAGACTGCTGACTTGACAGTTGTCCAAAAGATGACCATTGACACCTTGTACGAGGAGAGCAAGACACAAAAAGTTATTGCAAAAGAGGCTGGCTGTTCACAGAGCTCTGTGTCCAAGCACATTAATAGAGAGGCGAAGGGAAGGAAAAGATGTGGTAGAAAAAAGTGTACAAGCAATAGGGACAACCGCACCCTGGAGAGGATTGTGAAACAAAACCCATTCAAAAATGTGGGGGAGGTTCACAAAGAGTGGACTGCAGCTGGAGTCAGTGCTTCAAGAACCACTATGCACAGACGTATGCAAGACATGGGTTTCAGCTGTCGCATTCCTTGTGTCAAGCCACTCTTGAACAACAGACAGCATCAGAAGCATCGTGCCTGGGCTAAAGACAAAAAGGATTGGACTGCTGCTGAGTGGTCCAAAGTTGTGTTCTCTGATGAAAGTAAATTTTTCATTTCCTTTGGCAATCAGGGTCCCAGAGTCTGGAGGAAGAGTGGAGAGGCAGACAATCCACGTTGCTTGAGGTCCAGTGTAAAGTTTCCACAGTCAGTGATGGTTTGGGGTGCCATGTTATCTGCTGGTGTTGGTCCACTGTGTTTTCTGGGGTCAACGTAGCCGTATACCAGGAAGTTTTAGAGCACTTCATGCTTCCTGCTGCTGACCAACCTTATGGGGATGCAGACTTCATTTTCCAACAGGACTTGGCACCTGCACACAGTGCCAAAGCTACCAGTACCTGGTTTAAGGACAATAGTATCCCTGTTCTTAATTGGCCAGCAAACACGCCTGACCTTAACCCCATAGAAAATCTATGGGATATTATGAAGAGGAAGATGCGATATGCCAGACCCAACAATGCAGAAGAGCCGAAGGCCACTATGAGAGCAACCTGGGCTCTCATAACACCTGAGCAGTGCCACAGACTGATCGACTCCATGCCATGCCGCATTGCTGCAGTAATTCAGGCAAAAGGAGCCCCAACTAAGTATTGAGTGTTGTACATGCTCATACTTTTCATGTTCATACTTTTCAGTTTGCCAAGATTTCTAAAAATCCTTTCTTTGTATTGGTCTTAAGTAATATTCTAATTTTCTGAGATACTGAATTTGGCATTTTCCTTAGTTGTTAGTTATAATCATCAAAATTAAAAGAAATAAACATTTGAAATATATCCGTCTGTGTGTAATGAATTAATATAATATACAAGTTTCACTTTTTGAATGGAGTTTGTGAAATAAATCAACTTTTTGATGATATTCTAATTATATGACCAGCACCTGTATATAATTTTTCCTTTTTTTTTAGATGGACTTGCATCTTTTTTCAACCTGACTAACTATGTAACATTCATAATACACATACCAGGGCCAATTTAGATAGGATCCAATTAACCTGCCAGCATTTTTTTGGAGAAAATCTGAGTATTCAAAGGAAACTCAAGCATGCACAGGGACAACATGCAAACCCTGTGCTGATTCAAACTGATGACCCTAGTGCTGCTAGGCATAAGTGCTAACCACTTAGCCACTGTGCTGCCCATATTCATTTGCACTTAGTGAAAATGGTCACTGTTGGAAGAATGGTGATGAAAAGAAAAATATGGTATGTAAAGAATAAAAAGCCTACACAATTCCCTAGTTTCTGTAGAAAATGCCATTTCTTTTTAGTCCATAACTGCCTAAATACACAGCTTAAAATGAATTATTTATGATCTTTCTATGAAGGTCCTTGTTCAGGCATTTCCTGTAATCCTAAAATCAGATCCAGTAAGGGTTTATTTATATGAAAAAAAGAAAACATTTTAACTTGTAATGTCTGATCAACTTAATGTTGGGTGAATGGAAAAAAATTTCTATTAAAAACATGAACATTTCTTGCAGATTTTAAACTTTTAATGCCAGTGGCTTTCAGCTTGTTGTAAGGGAGAATTTCTCAGTTGTCTTTCACAAAGAGCAGAAAATTGAACCATTTTATGTAGAGAAAAACCAGTGAAGCATAAGAAAGAGAGTTTTCTATAGTTAAATAACTATTAAATGTCAAAATATTGCAATTTCATCCTTGTATCTATGATTGTGGACTGAACTTTTTGATGAGAAAATGGTCATGAGCTAAAACAGAAATGGGCATCATGTATAAAATAAGTAGAGACAGGGGTACAGAAACAGATAATCATGGTTTAGTATTGATTTGTGGTGAGCAAAGCTGGCTGCTCTGTGAACATATCTAATCCAGAGCTATGCAGAAAAAACTTTTTATAAAATTAGAACATGTTGATCAGATTGGTACATTCCAGCAAAAACTGCTTCATGAAATGCAGATAGTAAGCACAACCCACTTCAGTTTTCCATCTTAGCATTAATGTAGTGCATTAGTAGTCTACCACACTTACTGTCAGTAATCCAATCTGGATCTCATTTTCGTACATGTTTTATTCATTTCATTTCCAAGCACGCCCTCTGTCAGCACTTTATTGTTCTTCACATAAAGCCTTATATATTAAAGTCTAAGGCTAGCCATACATTATGTTCCATTTCCCCATCAACACATCCAGAGTTGATGGGAGAATCCCCCCCCCCCCCCCGCAGAGATTTTGTGTTCCCCCGGAAGGGAGTGCAGGAGAATACGATCACTGCTAGCAGCTATAGCCACCGGCACTGATCACACAAAAACCCAGACATCCTGGTCGTACCGAATTTGATCCATATACTGTCTTTAATGGGGACTTGGGCACTGAAGAGGCTGACCAACATTCTGGAGCTTGAAGTGATTTGGCTGTCTTTGCAAGACTGTACATCTTGTCTAGAGGGACACCCCATCAGAATTCAGTCAGGCAATGCCAAATCTGTGGCAAACTAGAAGTTTGACTGTGACAAGAGAGAGGATTCTAGTCTGGGAAGAACTCCAAATTTCAGCCAAGTTCACCTTTCACATTCCAAGTGAAGGACAATGGGCAGGAAGTCAGCTGGATCAGGGGGAATGGTCACTGTGCCTGGAAGTGTTCCAAATTTGTATCACAGGTGGGGAACTCTGGAGGTGGATCTTCTGGCCTCCAGATTCAACAACAAACTGCATTGTTTACTCCAAAGGATCAAGATGGAGAGAAGTCTGGTAGTTATCATAGTACCCAACTGGCTGAGACACATTGTGGACCCTTTTATATGTGTCTCTCTGATTTGGTAATTCCCATGCTGTTAAAAATGAGGGTCCACCTTTTGCAAGGTCTACCATTACACATAGAAGGCTTATTTCGCCTGGTGCAAAGAAAAGCGGTTTCACCTCAAAAAATACTCGGGACGAATCCTGATCTTTTCTGCAGTCAGGCTAATATCCACATTTGCCCCTGAGTACCATCAAAGGACAAATCTCCGTCCTTGTGATCCTATTAAAAAGACCGCTAGGCTCTCATTTGTTGGTTAAGACTTATCTTTATCTCATAAAGCTCCCCCTGAACAATCCCCTGTGATTTACATTTGGTTTGATTGGCTCCTTATAAGCCACCTTTTCAACCTATCAGGGAAATCACCCTGTGCCCCCCCCCCACTCACAAGGTTTGATCCTTGTTGCGATCCTTGTGGCCATTACCTCTGTTAGGAATGCGTCTCAGCTTGTGGTTTGTCCTTTAAAGAACCCTTTCAGGTTTTACACAAGAACTAGGTGGGGTTGAGTCCTGTTAAGCCTCCTTCCTTTCCGAAGATAGTTTTAGTGTTTCACCTCAAACAATACCTTGTTCTTCCATCTCTATGTATGTTCTTCCATCTTCCACTCAAGTATACCAATGTCCAAATCCTGCTGTGGGTGGGAGCATAATCCATTCATCTCAGAATAAGAATGCTGTTACCCTTTAATGAACTTCACGAAACTGATTTTACAATTTGTACAAAAATCCCTTTTTTCCTATGTTTCAAGGCTGAAGAGAAAATAATTCTATTTTTTAGTAGGGTAACATGAAATATTCAAAAGGAAGGGTAGGCGGCACTCCACGAATAAATTTTAGCAGCTTGTAATTTTATTCATCAAATAGCCATGTACAGGAAAGGAGGTACCTTCTATTTGATGAATAAAATTTCAAGCTGCTAACATTTATTTGTGGAGAGCCGCCTACCCTTCCTTTTGAGTCTACATGCAATGTGGTGGCGAGCCGGGGTGTGCACCTACGTAGGTCTGGCTGGCGGCTTGAGCGGTGTGTTCCTACCTTTAATTAAACATGAAATATTGCCTATGAATTTTTATATGCTATTTTCATCATCAGATGGAGTGCTACAGTCTACTAATTGCACGTTTTCTGTAGTTCTTCTTTGATACTATGCTGTGGATAGAGCAGTAATTTAATTTCCTGCTGTTCAGAGGAGGAACACAAATCCTTCCCCATTTCTAGTTTTTAGGGCTTTATGGCTTTGCTTGGAGCATCAGTTTGAGAGAGACAGTCCTGATAGGGCTCTGTATCAGGGAATGTCAGTCCTCAAAGGGCTCTGTATGACACATGTAGTCATGTGCTCGCAATCTTGCCGCGCAATCTTGCTCACAAACACTTGTCCACACAAGACAGCAGCAGCAGCGAGCAGACTCCTCATTGAGGAGCGCAGGGAGGAGGAAGGAAGGGAGATCCAGCCTTCCTCAAACGGGCATAGCCCGCGTTCTTGGCTTACTGCTGTGACAGTTTTGGTTTTTAGCACACATGAGTGCTTTTTAATGTACTTTTAATGAACTTGATTTTTTGAATAAATAACCTCAAAATACTACACTATCCTGGATCCTTTTTTCTTATCCAAATTCCTACCGAGGACCATCTGGAACATAAGGACTGGACTCATCAAGGATTGAACCATATAGGAACACCTGGAAGGAGGAATCCATCCTTAGGAGTAGGAACCACGGGACACCGGAGAAACGACAACAAAGACCCCATTTACCAAAGGCGCATCACCCCAGCAGGGGTATGAAGATTCTGGTAAGTGAGGGCACATGCGGGGAGCACCAGTGAAGTCACCATTTTTTCGTGATTGATGACACATATGGAAAGTCACTTTTTGAACACAGCATACTGGTCTATGGACACACCTGTAATCAATTTCTCTATTTACTGACCCACACATTCCAAGAACCCCAGAGGAAGCCACACGCCTAGGCGGCTTTTTTTCAGAACCACTTGCTCAATTTGTGAAGGACGCCATCTTTCCCAAATTTTACGGACACCATTTTTACGGACCGGACACGGACTTTTACGGACATTTTCACCAATATTGTTTTTCCCTCACATTTTCATATTTATGATCACCTACAAATAGAGACAATTTTACCTATGTGAACATTTTCACTGACTTCTTGAAAAAGAAATCTTTGTGCACATATACAGGTTTTCACGGACTTTTACGGGCACTTGAAGGTTTATGTTCTTTTTGTATGATTTGACTCTCACGTACACTAGAGTAGATGGTGTACAACACATTTATTAGGTTCACATACCCAACTTATAATTAAGAGTGACAGCGCCATCTCCTGACATTTTTGATTTCAACATTATTTCCTCCTCTGAGGTAATTATCTGGAGGGCAGCAGTCCATATATTTGGCTAATTTTGTGTTTCTCCCAGCGCGAGATTTTACACTTCATTTCCAACAGTAAAGTTAGCCCCATTTTTTTGAATATTGTGAAAGAGGATGTTACACCGAGTAAATAGATACCATACATGACACGGTTGAAAATTGCACGCACTCGCGGAATGGCGACAAAGTCCGGTATTTAAAAAGTTCCATAGGCGACGCTTTAAAAATTTTTATCGGTTACCAGGTTAGAGGTGCAGAGGAGGTCTTTTGCAAGAATTACTGCTCACACTCTGGCGATAGCGGCGATACCTCACATGTGTGGTTTGAACACCGTTTTCATATGCGGGCGCGACTTATGTATGCGGTTTCTTTGCTGCGCGGGGACGTGGCGCTTTAATTTTTTTTTTTTTTATTATTCATTTTTAACACTGTTCCTTTAAAAAAAAATTCTGATCACTTTTATTGCTATCACTAGGAATGTAAACATCCCTTGTGATAGTAATATATGGTGACAGGTACTCTTTTTGGAGGGCTGGGGGGTCTAAACGACCCCCCATCCCTCCTTTGCACTTCACAGTGTTCAGATCGCCAAAAACATTGATTCTGAATACTGTCACTTTTTTTTTTAAATTGGTGCCGTTAGCCACCGAGTAAACCGGAAGTGACGTTGTGACGTCGCTTCCAGAATTTGCCGAAGGAGACCCGATCGGAGCCGATTACGGCTTCTTTCAGGTCTCGTTCTAGCCGGCAGAGGCGCCGGATCGTTGCTCCGGTCTCCCTGTGGGACGGGAGGCCGGAGAAGAGCAGCGGGAGGGGGGTGTCCCCTCCTGCCCCCTGGGAAAACGACCGAGCGGCTTCCGAGCCGGATCGGTCGTTACCCCTGGATAGCTGACCGCCAGCTCTAAAAAATGATACCGGGATATAGCCTGCAGGCTATGTCCCGATAGAGCCGCTCAAAACCAGCTGCCCCCTATTTACGGCGCTGGGGCTGAACCGGTTAAAGTCCCTCTCTCTGTAGCACCTGTTCTCCTGTTCCCTTGTGCGACTCCAGGAATCACCTCCACTCCTGGCTGCACCCGAACCTTCAGACCTCAAGGTCACCCCCCCCAGATGGGGATGACCTCCCGGGAAGAGGCCTCCACAGCGCCTCCTGCTACGTCTCAGACTTCCACCCGACAACTCCTCCAGATTGGCTGACTCCGAGTATTTAAGGAGGCCTGTCCCCTGCCAATCCTGCTTGGGGATTGGTCAGGGCTCCTTGGAACACTCCAAATGGCTCCACCTATCTCCCAGCTCTCTGACCAAAAACCCTCCTCCAGGTTTCTAGAAAGAAGTTGAAGGTTCTGATGACCTCATCTGTTGAATCAACTCAGTCCTCCCTATCCACTTCCCCAAGCCCAGATCAAAACGTACAGTCCGGCCTGACTAAATTTTGCCTCTCCTAGCAAAACCCTCGTACAAAAATGCACCTATACTATGGGGGCGCTACACGTATATAAGAGAATTAGATTCTGAATTGTATGTGACCACACTGTGTCATAGGAACATCTTGTATTAAATCAAAATTACAATTAAAAACACCTGCGCTATGTGTGTGTGTGCTAACAAAAGCTCTAGAAAGATTTAATATGCTACTCTATGACATTCGTGACGATGTCCTAGATGTGATGAAACACTTGAAAGTGGGACTTCTGGTTATGACATCACTTCCGCCATTTAGATCGCTCACTGGCTGCATACCGGCACAGAACAGTGGCGCTTCTTTTATAAAGTATAGGCTGGTCATTCCAGGTGGCAGGTGGCACTGCAGGATTTTTTATTTTTATATGTTGTGCTATGATGGTTTCCCTGATCTGTCTTTTATGTGATACTACAGTGCCTTGAAAAAATATTCATGCCCCTTGAAATTTTACACATTTTGTCATGTTGCAACCAAAACTGTAAGTGTATTTTATTGGGAGTTTATGTGATTGACCAACACAAACTGGCACAGAATTGTGAAATAGAAGGAAAATGATAAATGGTTTTCAAACTTTTTTACAAATCTGAAAAGTGTGGCGTGCATTTGTATTCAGCCCCCTTTACTTTGATAACTCTAACTAACATCTAGTGGAACAAATTGCCTTCAGAAGTCACCTAATTTGCAAATAGAGTCCACCTGTGTGTAATTTAATTTCAGTATAAATACAGCTGTTCTGTGAAGCCCTCAGAGGTTTGTTAGAGAACCTTGGTAAACAAACTGCATCATGAAGGCCAAGGAACACACCAGGCAGGTCAGGGGTAAAGCTGTGGAGAAGTTTAAAGCAGGGTTAGGTTATAAAAAATATCCCAAGCTTTGAACATCTCATGGAGCATGGTTCAATTCATCATCTGAAAATGGAAAGAGTATGGCACAACTGCGAACCTACCATGACATGGCCGTCCACCTAAACTGACAGGCTGAACAGGCAGAGCATTAATCAGAGAAGCAGCCAAGAGGCCCATGGTAACTATGGAGGAGCTGTAGAGATGCACCGCTCCACAGGTGGGAGAATCTGTCCACAGGGCCACTTTTAGTTGTGCACTCCACAAATCTGGCCTTTATGGAAGAGTGCCAAGAAGAAAGCCATTGTTGAAAGAAAGCCATAAGAAGTCCAGTTTTTCGTTTGCACGAAGCCATGTGGGGAACACAGCAAATGTGGAAGAAGGTGCTCTGGTCAGATGAGACCAAAATTGAACTTTCTGGCCTAAAAGCAAAGCGCTATGCGTGGCGGAAAACTAATACCGCACATCACCCTGAGCACACCATCCCCACCGTGCAACATGGTAGTGGCAGCATCCTGTTGTGGGGATGGTTTTCTTCAGAAGGGGTAGGGAAAAGCTGTTCAGAGTTGATGGGAAGATTGAAGCCAAATACAGGGCAATCTTAGAAGAAAACCTGTAAGGCTCCATTTACATGGGACGCTGTTTCAACCTCCCCTGAAAGTTTTATCTTGACAGCTAGAAACCGACGTCTAAAACGTCAGTTTTTCATTCCGCGTTTAGCCGCGTTTGCGTCTAGGAGCGTTTTAAAAAAAAAAAGTTTTGTTTTTTAAATTGGAAGCGCCTGTAAACGAAACACTCCTAGATGCGAGTTACTGCGTTTAGGCGCGTTTACAAGCTGTTTGGTGTTTCAAATGCCTCTGAACTGGCGTCTGAACCCATTTTTTTGCGTTCCAAAAAAAGCCTCTAAACTCAACTGCCTGGAAAGGACCTTAAACGACCCTGTGTCAATGTACTGATAAGATAACCTAGAGGAGAGTTCAGGGGCAGCAGAAAAAAAAAAACGCCAAAATGCCTTTAAATGTCTGTTTACCAGCAGCAGTGTAAATGAGGCCTAAAGCCTTGTACACACGGGACGACGATCGCATACAACAGGTCGTACGAACGACCGTTGTATCCGAAATCGATCGTTCGTACGCGCGATTAGAACAGCCGACATACGACGGTCGTACAACGGGATTTGTATGAGCAAACTAGAAAACTTGGTCGTACCAACAAGCGGTCATACGACCGTTGTATCGTGTGTACAGAGAAGTTGGTACAACAAGTTGTATTGTGCAAAACACGCATGCTCAGAAGTCAGGAACGGCCGGATGCTAATTACATGCACCTGAACGTTCTTTCTTTGGTTGTACGATCGTGTAGTGCAGTCAGTATGCTAGATACAACAGCCAAAATACGATTTGAGACGATCGTACGAACGATCGTCCCGTGTGTACGAGGCTTTAGAGTCTGCAAAAGACTTGAGACTAGAGCGTAGATTCATCCAAAACATACAGCCAGAGCTACAATGGAATTGTACAGATCAAAGCATATTCATGTTATAGATACATTCAAAAAACTACTATATGCACACCTAAGGGACCAAAGCATTGAGGGATATACAATGTAATACTGACATGAAAGCACACACATAGGTTGGACTTGATGGACTTGTGTCTTTTTTCAACCTCATTAACTATGTAACTATGTGTTAGAATGGCCCAGTCCAGACCTAAATCCAATTGAGAATCTGTGGCAAGACTTGAAAATCGCTGTTCACAGACACCCTCCATCCAATCTGACAGAACTTGAGCTATTTTGCAAAGAAGAATGGGCAAAAATGTCCTCTCTAGATGTGCAAAGCTGGTAGAGACTTCCCCAAAAAGACTTGCAGCTCTAATTGCAGTGAAAGGCGGTTCTACAAAGTATTGACTCAGGGGGGCTGAATACAAATGCACACCACACTTTTCACATATTTATTTGTAAAACATTACATAACAATTTTGTGTTGGTCTATCACATAAAATCCCAATAAAATACATTTACGTCTTTGGTTGTAACATGACAAAATGTGGAAAATGTCAAGGGGTATGAATACTTTTCAAGGCACGGAATATGTGAAAACAGAGTTAACCTGCCCCTGTAAGGGCTCTGGAGGTCACACAAGTGAAGGAGAGCGGAGTCTAATAATGAGTTGAGTACTAGCTTATACTGACCTGCATATGACAAATAAAGGATCGTTAACTGTTGGTTAGTGACAATCCCTTAGGGGGCACGTGGAGGACCACTGCCAGTTGTCAGAAAGACATGCAGACATTTATGGACTGTTTAAGCACTTTACTTGAAAGCACTGCTTAGCGCTTTATTAACCACTTCAGCCCCGGAAGGATTTCCAGCTTTAGGACCGGAGCCCTTTTTGCGATTCGGCGCTGCGTCGCTTTAACTGACAATTGCGCGGTCGTGCGACGTTGTACCCAAACGAAATTTGCGTCCTTTTTTTCCCACAAATAGAGCTTTCTTTTGGTGGTATTTGATCACCTCTGCGTCATTTCTGATCGCCGCTATAAACAAAAGAAGAGCGACAATTTTGCAAAAAAACCCAAATTTCTTACTTTTTGCTAGAATAAAAATCCAAAAAAAAAAATATAAAAAAACATTTTTTTTCACCGTTTTTGGCCGATTTATATTCTTCCTCATATTTGCGATAAAAAAAATCGCAATCGGCGTTTATTGATTGGTTTGCGCAAAAGTGGTCGCGTTTACGGATGGTGAGAATTCATTTCTGGGGTTTTTATTTTTTTTTTATTTTT
>BLSH010000624.1:700488-743795 GCA_018402905.1 Glandirana rugosa
GTGTCATCTCGTCCTTCCAGTCCCAATGCTTGGAGTCGTTTGAGAGTAAGGTATACGGTATTTTTTATACTTGAAGTATCGCATTATGACATTGCAAGTCAAATAATTTTGTATTTAAGATTTTTGTCCCATGAGTGTTATTAGTTATTCCAGAGAGCGTAAACCAGTTTTTTTTAGACGGTCGTCTTTATTGTCTTGCGGGCAGGAGCGCCCTACGTTGTACACCACACCACTGCAGTCAGCAATTGAGGCGGGATGTACAAAGCACTATCCAGTGCAGAAGGACCCCGTGCCCGTTGCAGGACGCAGTGGTGGTATATATGAAGGATAAACACAAAGTTCGGAGCGAAACCAAAATGTTTTAATAAACTGAACGTTACAGTATTACGCTATGAAGTTCATATTTTTTATGGCATATGGAATGAGAGTTTGCTGAGGTTCGTAACCCTGACCTTCCTGCTCTACTGTGTTTGCGGTGGGAGAAATATCCCGGTGTCCTAGGAGAATTGAGGATTGAACGGCTATCTTTTGGTCCCTGCAGAGGGCTATATCTGCATGTGTGATTAGACCTTAGCTAGCGATAGCGGGTCTCTGCATCTGGTAAGAGTTTATACTCACCCTTACCTTGTCACTGGAGGTATCTGCACGCTCTATGGTGGTGGAAGTTGGAGTGATCTATCTCTGGACTATATTGAAAGTTTTGGATGTGACAATTCCCTGTTTTATTTTTTCCTCACCACGGCTGACCTTTCACATATCACGGGACTCTAGTTTTTTATCTTATTTTTGGACTTTATTTCATTCTGTTCACAATTTTCATTTGCAACAATTTGCACAATATGTTTATGTTAATAATTATTTGAGCTATACACATTGAATTTGTTTTATAGCACTAAGATTTTAGCGCAACAATTACTTCTTATAGCACGATGATCTCCCATTGCTGTGATCGCCGCCGGGATCCCCACCGCGCCGTCTGTCGCTCTGGTGACTTCCTAGTTCCATTCCCTGCAGCAGCAATGGTGCATGGGAGCGGAACTGGGAGGGAAATTCAAATGTTGCACAACACAAACACATAAAAAGGAGGTGATACAATGTAATCTGAGAGGATTACACTGTATCACCTTAGTATCAGACACAGTGCCCTTTCAGTGCCCCTTGCCATTGTCATTTGTGACAAATAAAAGCCTTTGAAAATGGCATCAAAAAAGCGCTGTCCTACAAATGCGCTTTTGGATCAGCTGAGCTGAAAGTGAAATTTCACTTTTTAATTTCTAATATTTTAGCTGGACATTCTAAAAGTTTTATTTATTTTATTTGCATTTTTCCCAATTTTTTATGTTTTTTATTTTTTTTTTAATTTATATATTCGCAAAAAAAAAAAAACAATGATAGCTTGAGGACCCTTGCAATTTCTTTGTTTGACAATTTTCATTATTTTTCATTGCATTATTGAATAAAATTATGTTATTGATTAGATTATAATTCATGCATTTGTGTTTCAAATTTATCACATCTGGAATATCTACTAGAGTCTTGTTTTGGTCAGGTTTAAGTAAGTAATTACTAAGAATTGCAGGCCTATAATACATATCACCAAATTTCCATGCAAAAAATTGTACCGCTTTTGATACAAAATTCCAGACAGAATCATACCGCCAGGGAGGTTAAGGAAAGTGAAAAAATAATGGATCTACTGACGGGATTAACTGGTAATAACTTTGTTTTAAGGAAGGAGAAATGTAGTAAATACCACTTTCATTCCAATCTGATTCTATTGTGTTGCATCATGAACTAGAATTTGGTTGGCAGGGGGGGCATACTCGGTGGCATTGCTTTCACATATACAGTCAGGTCCATAAATATTGGGACATCAACACAATTCTAATCTTTTTGACTCTATACACCACCACAATGGATTTGAAATGAAACAAACAAGATGTGCTTTAACTGCAGACTTTCAGCTTTAATTCGAGGGTATTTACATCCAAATCAGGTGAACGGTGTAGGAATTACAACAGTTTGTATATGTGCCTCCCACTTTTTAAGGGACCAAAAGTAATGGGACAGATTAACAATCATAAATCAAACTTTGACGTTTTAATACTTGGTTGCAAATCCTTTGCAGTCAATTACAGCCTGGAACGCATTGACATCACCAGACGCTGGGTTTCATCCCTGGTGATGCTCTGCCAGGCCTCTACTGCAACTGTCTTCAGTTCCTGCTTGTTCCTGCGTGAGCTGCAGCACGTTGACTAAGACCATATAACGGTTTAACAGGACAGGTTCCACTTAGAAGAGGCCTCGCCATGGTCGACCAAAGAAGTTGAATGCACGTGCTTAGCGTCATATCCAGAGATTGTCTTTGGGAAATAGATGTATGAGTGCTGCCAGCACTGCTGCAGAGGTTGAAAGAGTGGGGGTCAGCCTGTCAGTGCTCAGACCATGCACCGCACTCTGCATCAAATTGGTCTGCATGGCTGTTGTCCCAGAGGGAAGCCTCTTCTAAAGATGATGCACAGGAAAGCCTGCAAACAGTTTGCTGAAGATAAGCAGATTGAGGACATGGATTACTGGAACCATGTCCTGTGGTCTGATGAGACCAAGATAAACTTATTTGTTTCAGATGGTGTCAAGGGTATGTGGGGGCAACCAGGTGGGAGTAGAAAGACAAGTGTGTCTTACCTACAGTCAAGTCAATGGTAGTGGAAGAGTCATGGTCTGGGGCTGCATGAGTGCTGCTGGCACTGGGGAGCTACAGTTCACTATGGGAACCATGAATGCCAACATGTACTGTGACATACTGAAGCAGGGCATGATCCCCTCCCTTCGGAGACTGGGCCGCAGGGCAGTATTCCAGCATAACAACCCCAAACACACCTCCAAGACGACCACTGTCTTGCTAAAGAAGCTGAGGGTAAAGGTGATGGACTTGTCAAGCATGTCTCCAGGCCTAAACCCTATTGAGCATCTGTGGGGCATCCTCAAACGGAATGGTGGAGGAGCGCAAGGTCTCTAACATCCACCAGCTCTGTGATGTCATCATGGAGGAGTGGAAGAGGTCTCCAGTGGCAACCTGTAAAGCTCTGGTGAACTCCATGCCCAAGAGGGCTAAGGCGGTGCTGGAAAATAATGGTGGCCACACAAAATATTGAGACTTTAGGCCCAAGTTGGACATTTTCATATAGGGGTGTACTCCCATTCTCTTACGTTCACTGACAGACGCAGCCCTTCATTGACAAGTGGGTTATATGCACATCCTACCAGGAGTAGACTAGGCAAATAGAAAGAAAGCAAGCTGACCCCTCCCAGGGGGCCGTCCTCACTCCAACATATAAACTCCCTGCTCTGCATAGCATATCAGTTTTATTATGCCTAGTGCAAGGAGTTAGACCTGGTTCCCTTATGGGATCTTTGGTTCCCCATTTTTTATTGCTTTTTGCTTTTCTTAAGCTATCTGATGAAGACTGCTATCAAGAAGCCGGCTGGGGCATAGAGGATATCAGAATCCTGAACTTTCCCCAGCACGGCCGACAGATGCGAGCTACCCTTAGCTTTGACGGGGTCCGCCGCATCGTGCCCGTTTTGTGCGGGTGGCCAGTGGGTGATCCCCACTTGCGCCCAGTGACTGGACTCTGTTCCCGTCCAGGGGCCTTTGGCCTGCAGCATCCCTCTCCGGCAGTGGGAGGAAGATCTGCAACCGGGTGGCTACCCGCTACGCCCGTCGGACTGGTGAGTGACCCCCTCTCTCCCCCCTAGGGGCGCAGAGGGGGGGCTGGGCGAATTTTAGCAGTCTAGGCCGGCCGTTGGAGGGTTTCTTCTAGGGCTTAGGTCCCCCCGGGTGTCCTCGCTCCCCTCCTACACCCCCCTCCCTCCCCTGCACCGCACCCCGCACCTTAGAGTCGCCATGCGGCGATCCGCCGCCATTTTGCGGCGGATCGCCGCCATTTTGCCACAGGCGCGGCCATTTTGATTTTGGCCTCTAGTGACGAACGGCGGCCATTTTGCTGTAGTCGCGTCCTGGATTACAGGCTTTTGGCCTCTTGTGACTACTCGGCGGCCATTTTGGATGTGCCTGGGAAGAAAAACGTGCGGCTAAGCCTATGCTTCCTCTTTCACTCTGGGACAGCGTGGATGGCACAGGCGGCGCAGGCTCTCTGACTGGCGGTCACTAAGCACTCCTACTGGGACACATCGCTTGAGAGGCAACAAACAGCAAGTATAGCTGGGCCCTCCCTGGGGTGCTGGTAGCGGTGGGTGCAGTCCTCCTGGGTGTCCTTCCTGGTTGATCTGTGGGGCTGCATTGTGGGGGTGTCAGGGCTTTTCTGCCTGTCTGTGTCCAGTGGTGCAATGGCGGCTGAACCTGCGGGTCCTTCCAAGGAGGAGCCAGTGGAAGCGCAACCTGCGCTGGGGACTCTGGTGTCCCTGGTCCAGTTAAGATCAGTATTTGGGGAATTTTTTCCCCGGGAGGTGCCAGGCCGTGCTAAGGGGGCCCCTAAGAAACGTCCACCTCCTCCACCTTCATCGGGGGAGGAGTCTGAACCGGAAGTGGCCTCTGTGGTTACGGGGACCCCCGTGGAGCTCACAGAGGGTGAGCTGGGGCTCTCGGACGGCGAGGAGGACCAGGGGGCCTCGGTAGCGCACGAGAAGGCGCTGGTGGCCGCACTGATCGCTAATATTCGTGCGTCCTTGCGACTGGACCAAGCAGGGGAGTCGCAGGAGACTGCATACGTTTGTGGGTCTGTTAGGCCACCTAGGTCCCCTAGGGCTTACCCTTATGATCAATTCTTTGACCATCTGGTCTATAAGGAATGGCAGCGCCCACAGAATTCCTTCTCCCTGCCCAAACGTTTCGCTGTACGCTACCCTTTTGAGGATTGTTTTGTGAAGAAGTGGGCATCCCCCGCAGTGGACCCTCCGGTGGCTCGCCTGAATAAGGCAATGACCATCCCCTTGGAGGGGTATCCCTCTTTTAAGGATCCGGCCGATAGGCGAACGGAGGCGGTGTCCAAAGCACTGTTCTTGTTGGCGGGGTCAGCCATGAGACTGGCTCTGGCGTTAGCTATGGAGGCGCAATCTCTTACCGAGTGTGCGACTGAGTTGCACAACGAGTTGAGCTGCGTGAGGTCGCTTGAGGCGTCGCAGCGAGCAGAGCATCTGATAAAGGGTCTTCGGTACCTGTGTGACGCAGCTTTGGACCTACTTCCTATGTTGTCTAAAATGTCTGTTTTTGCAGTCATTATCAGACGGGTGCTGTGGTTACGCTCTTGGTCGGATGACCACGCGTCTAAGAAGAGCCTCACGGATCTCCCATTTCAGAGCGGTCGACTATTTGGGGCGCAGTTGGATGAAATAATTAAGGATTTCACTGGAGGGAAGAGTACTTTTCTCCTGGAGCCCAGACGGCAGGAGTTCCGCCGTAAGCAAGGTCCTACTTCTTCGGGTCAGAAGAGGTTTTTTCGTGCGCCCGGTGCAGCGGACAAGGGTTCAAGGCCCGGCAAGTCTGCCTCGGGGTCCGGTAAATGGCCCTGGCAGCGCAAGAGCGAAAAAGCAGAGGATAAGTCCTCCACCGCATGATGGGTTGCCCCCACTCGATTCTCGGGGGGACGTCTTCTGGGGTTTGCAGACAGGTGGACTGCCCGCATTTCCGACTGGTGGGTGCAGGAAGTGGTGTCCTCTGGCTACAGGATAGAGTTCAGCACTCTACCCCCAGACAGGTTCTTCCCATTGAACTTGAGACTCCCTCAGGGGCGTCGGGAGGCTCTCCTAGAGGTGGTTCAGTCACTCTCCGAACAAGGTCCAGTCACTGTGGGACTCCTCTATCATGTTCAGCTCTAACATGTTCTTTATTTCATTTGCAACTGCTTGCCGTCTAGCCTCGGGTATTCTATAGGGCTTTACATTTATGCGGACACCTGGTTCCCCAATTATGTCATGCTGTATAACTATGGTCAGTCTGGGCAGGTGAGAGAAAAAGTCTCTATTCTTACAAATTCTTTAACGTCCTTCTGTTGGGCCACTGACAAGGTTTCAGTTATGGGTATTTCAGGTGTCAAGAGTACCATGTCCTTTTGGGGGGTTTGGCATTGCCAGTAAAGTTTCTCTGTCCTTCCAAGGTTTCAAGAGATTAACAGGATCTATTTGCTCGGGTTTCCTTTTCCCTGGCTGGTAAAATTTGTAATTTACCTCCCCTACTCTTTCCATAATTTCAAAGTGACCTTGCCACTTTGCTAGGAATTTGCTCTCAACTGTGGGGACTAGTACCAGCACTCTATCACCAGGGCTGAAGACCCGGGTCTTGGCACCCTGATTATAAACCCTTCTCTGTGCCTCCTGGGCTTTCTCCATATGTTCCCATACAAGCGGCATGACAGCAGCGATTCTATCTTGCATTAGGGAAATATGCTTCATGACGCTTCTATAAGGCGTGGTCGCTCCCTCCCACGTTTCTTTTGCAACATCTAGCAATCCCCTGGGATGTCCCCCATACAGTAGTTCAAAAGGGGAGTAACCTGTAGACGCCTGAGGTACGTCCCGTATGGCAAACATGGGTTATGGCAGCAAAAAAATCCCAATTCCTCCCATCTTTGTTTACCACCTTTTTTAACATGCTTTTGAGCGTTTTGTTGAATCTCTCCACAAGACCATCAGTCTGTTGGTGGTAGACAGAGGTACGGAGATTTTGAACAACTTACACAATACTTTAGTGACTCGGGACATAAATGGGGTGCCTTGACCCGTCAGTATTTCTTTTGGAATACCCACACGACTAAACTCCTGGAAAGCTCTTTGGCAATAGTTTTAGCTGAGGTATTACGCAAGGGAATGGCTTCTGGATATTGCGTGGCATAGTCCAGTATTACCAGAATGTGCTGATGGCCCCGGGCAGACTTTACTACTGGTCCAACCAGATCCATGCCAATTCTTTCAAAAGGCACTTCTATGATTGGTAATGGTACCACCGGACTGAGAAAATGGGGCGATGGCGCAGAATACTGACACTCTGGGCATGGCTCACAATATTCTTTGACATCTGTATATAACCAGGGCCAAAAGAATCTCTGGGCTATTCTCTCCTTGGTCTTCTCTATACCCAGATGTCCACCCATCATATAACCATGGGCTAAATCTAATACCATCCGGCGATAGGGTTTGGGAACCAGTAGCTACTCTGATACAGCAAGTTATTTTTAAGGAGCCATGTAGGGAAAAGACACCCCTGTATTGGGTTCAACAGGTTCCCCCGTCTATCATTTTGTGGTTTTCTCTGGCTCTATTGAGTGTGGCGTCTTTTAGTTGTTCCATACAAAAATCATATTTTCTGACCTCTAAGTCAGGCACCACATTCTGTCCACTCTCACTATTAGAGTTAGAGATCATTTCTTGTTCATTAACCTCCAGCTGGGGGCTGGATTCCAGCTCCTCCTGCTCCCCAGCCATTACAGAAAAAGGAAAAGCATCTTCTCCTTCCTCGGACACGCCAACAGTTTTCCTTTAAATGACTGTTTTGTTTTCCTTTTTTTTGATCCTTTTGTTTTCCCATAAACTCCAAAAGTGGGGAAAATCTCTCCCCACTAGGGCTTCATGAAGCAGTGAGGGTACCACCCCCACTGAATGTGTCACTATGCCCCAAGGGGTATTAATCTCAACCATAGCAGATTTATAGTCACGTGTGTCACCATGTATGCAAATAACCCAAATAGTGCTAGGGTGTAACTTTGCGGGATTTACACAAAATCACCTTTGACTAATGTCACCACACTACCAGAATCTAGCAGAGCCGTGACTAGCTTTCCATGAACTGAAATTACACACATTTGTTTTTCCATGCTTCCTGACATGTTGCAGTACATGCCACCTGTGCAAGAAGAGACATGTGTTTTTTTAAGTAAGCATTATCACATTGCATTGGTTCATCATTTAGGGAACAGTTAACCGCAATATGACCAAATGCATGGCAGCGATAACATTTTATGTGTTCTGTACCCAGTCCTCTAAACGGACTCGGAGACCTTCCTAACCTATTTGGCCAGTCTTCAGGTCCTGAGTCCATAGTCTCATTATCTGTGGCAACAGTCTTGCAATTTTTCCCCATGCCCTTGAACCCTGGAACAGTCGTACCGGATTCTCTGGGTAGTTTTTCACTCCTAGAGACACTGGAGTGTGGCACGGATGGGTTCAACAAGTCCTCAGCAGCGTATATCTCTCCATCAGGTCCACCAGCTGGTTTGCAGTCTTAGGGTCCCCATGTCTGACCCACTTCCTCAAAGTGGCAGGGAGCGCACATAAATAACGGTCCATGACCACATGCTCCACAGTCTTGGGGCCTGGCAAAGTCTTTGGCTGCAGTCACTTCTTGGTGAGGTGTATTAAGTCAAACATTTGGGAGCAGGGTTTCTTGTCAGTGCTGTATGACCACCGATGCACCCGTTGAGCCGGGACTGCAATGGTGACGCCCATGCGTGCAAGCATCTCGGCTTTCAGTATCTCATAATCCTGGGCAGAATATAGTTTCAGGTCATAATAGGCCTTTTGGGGTTCCTGTCACAAAGGGCACTAGCAGTCCTGCCCATTACTCTTTTTGCCATCCTTCTCAAACAGCGACTCTTTCAAAAGTTGTGAGGTATGCTTCCACATCATCTGCAGGTGTCAACTTCTGCAGAAAATAGCTGGCACGCACCATTTTCTGTTTCACCGGCAAAGGACTTGCGGACCCCCTTCTTTAACTCCACCAGGGCCTCCGCAAACTGGCGATTCGCCTCCTGTTGGGCTGCAGTGGCATGGCAATTCGCCTCCTGCTGGGCTGCAATGGCCTGGTGATTCGCCTCCAGCTGCTGGTGATTTTCCTCCCACTGGGCTGCCGCGGCTTCTGCGACTTGGCGGTTGGTTTCCTGCTGGGCTGCAATGTCCTGGCAATTCTCCTCCTGCTGCGCTGCAGTGGCCGGTGCGACCTGGTAATTTGTTTCCTGTTGCTGGCAATTGGTTTCCTGCTGAGTTACAGCGGCCTGCAGCAGGGCTTTTAACTCATCCTCCATCTTTACACTTGTCTAGGAAGATGCCCGCCAAAAATCCACCATGTGTGGAGGGTTAGCTTGATGGGGATCACCTTCCCTGGGAAAAAGGTATTGCCAACCGGCAGGTTTTCTTAAAATCTGACAGAAAAAAAGGTGAAGGGCTTCTCCCAGTCACCCACAAAACAAAGATCATGCAAACTTTTTGTTTCAGTCGTAAAGCAAACATCAGTTCATCAGCTCTCTCAGGCTTTATCGCTCATGAGTCCCAGGCCAGAGCAATCATCTGCTCCAGACCTGTTTCCTTTATACCACCACAAAATCTGGTCCGGAACCAGCCCTGCCAAGGTGGCTGGTAAAACCCGGACCATATTCCACCTTAGTTTGCTGAAAATTAACGAATGCAAGGTGAAACAGAACGTCCATCGATCACCTTGCCTTTCACAATGTCACAACACATAGATGAGCATCAAATGTTTAAAGGGTAATTCCACTTTCATGGGGGGAAAAAATAGCAAATAAAAAATAATATAGCGTGTACAATTGCGATGCAAGTCATATTGTAATTGAATGTTTTTAGCAATTACCTTTCCTTGTCATTCTGCAGCTGCTGTCATTTTCTATAAATTCAGTGCGATATGGCTACCTGGAGTTGTTCTGTACACAGAATGTATACTGACCCCTTACCAGAAACATCATTTCCTGCTTGTGTGATTGGCTCAGCAATTTTCCCAGAATTCTACCTAAGATACAAGTCAGATATCAGGCTTCCCCTGCGACCAAAATGTAATTTTTAGTGAGATACTTCCAATAGGAACACATCTTAAGGCATGCAGGCCCATCAGATTTCCTCATTAGAGCTTTGCTGCTGCACATTATGCAACCACTCCCATTAGATCCACTTAGCAGCAGTGGCAGCTTGTGTGCTTTTCTTTTTTTGGGGGGGTGGCAAACATCCCCCCCCAAGCGACACCTAATCACACACCCTCTGCCCCCCCCCCCCCCCGAGCAGCACCTATCCCCCACTGTTTTACCGCTGCACTTACCCCATCTAGGTGGGTAGTGTGCATCGGCCCCGTGTCCTCCACGGCAGCTTCCGTCATGCCTCCTAGGCGTCCAATAGGATCGCCTGTGCTTTCAGCCATTCAGGCGATGGGTGCCAAATCCGTTACCTGATTGGCCAGGAGGAGGTCCTGAGTGGGCCGCGAGCATTCTGTCTGTGCTTACAGCCCACTCTATTCTGAAGCCTATTAGAGCCTCGTGCTCTAATAGTGTTCTTCAAAAAAACACTCCCGCCCACCGCCGCAATTGTAATTCATGCATCCCGGCGTCCTGAAAAGGGGCCAGGTTAATGGATAGGAGAGGCAGTGGAAGGGATAGGAGAGGCGGCGCTCCTGCACCCATAATGGATGAGCCGCCCCTGCTTAGCAGAGAGGAACAAGCAGTGATTTCTTCAGAATAACAAAAGGTAGGAATCTGCAACAAAGGTTGTTATAATCCTTGTGCTGTACATAGATCACCCAGTGAAATGGATGGAAGTGGAATGTTTTTTTCTCAACAAAAGTGGAGTTACACTTTAATAATATGGTAGCATGCCTATGTGTATATATAAATGTATATGCTGACAGCTGTAAACTCATGCTGAAGCCATCTTTAAATCCACCACCGTCCCTCTTTTAAATCCTAATTCAATGCGGGATGCCGTCAGTCTCCCTTTTAATCCTTTTGGAACCTCCCGAAGAGAGGTGAGAAAACCTGAGGTGCATTTTCAATTAGTAAGATGAAATCTGGTTTTTATTGGGCGATCTGCCCATCAAATTAACCAGCGTGTCAGCTCATAAAACAGACACATCAAGTATTGGCCTGCTTGACAGTTTTATTCCAGCAAATTCTTTGTTTTTATAGATCGCTCTGATCAGACAGGTAGAGGCAGAAACAGGTTCAGGTTTGTGTATTCTCACCTCTCAAACCCGTGTATCAGACATTGCTCAGTGGTGTGAACAGCACCTTTTAACATTGTGACACCCAGCACATGTTTATCTCTTGTCAGTCATTTGCTTGCTGCTGTCAATTGAAAGGGCTGCAGGGCTGTCAGTGAATCAGAAATAGCTTGTGTATCGTAGATCATACTTCTAAAGGGCAAATTCTGTTCATTTACATGCAAGTTATGCTATGAGATATCCCAAAATGTGAGTGTGCATGTCTTCATCTTGAGAAATTAAATTCCTGCAGTATGGTGGGTAAGTGATTGAAGTGACTGCAATTTCGTATTTCTAGTCTTCTCTGGTATAATGCATGCATCAAGTTTTCTGGGTTTCCTGTGGGTACCCTGATTTGCTTCCACGGTAGGTTAATTAGCTTCCTCCCAAATTGCCCTTGTGTTTATTTGATTTTGGTAGGGTAAGTACATTTTTAGCTCTTTACAAGAGTTAACATGGATCTCTGAGTCTGAAAAGCAAGGTGTAATATGGTGACAGTATATAAATACTGGGTATAAACGAAAAAAATAAAATCAAAATTCAACTTGCAGCATGTGAAGTTTGTCCTTTGCTTGAGTTACTTATCAGGGGCCAGATCTGACCCTAAACCTTTGACCCATTATACTTGGTACACACTACAAGTTTTTTTGGGTTGAACGACAAAAAACTGACAGCTCTGGTCGGAGCTGCTGTACTAACGATCCGAAGTTAGTACAGGGATTTCCCCTGCTGAGCTATTGTGTTCTGAGAGGGGAGCGGCTCCCCCGCCAGAACTCTCCGATCAGCATTCTTTGCCATTGGCTGAGAGCGCCGATCGGGAGTCGGTTGGCTGCTGGCTTTCCAACATGCTCGACCGGCTTCTGTAGGACAGACCGACATACACACGGGCCCTATGTCAGCCGTTTTTTATTAAACTGGCCGCTGTCTCCTGAATTTCGGCCCGTGTGTACAAGGCTTAAAGAGGAACTGCAGTCTGCTCACATAATTTGTAATTAAAACATCTTTGCCATTCTGAAGCTTCCCTCCAACCACTTTGCATGTTATTTTATATATACTGTGTTTCTGTACTTACCAAATATGCTGAAGAAATTTCCCTCCACTAAGTCTGGCTGCAGCCATTTTAACTGTGGGCAGCTGAAGCTGCCACTTGTTCACTTCCTGGATTTACCTCCAGCTCTCATTAGCCCTCTTATGACTCATTCCCCCCTTCCTTCCTGGAAAACTCTCACAAGAGTGAGAGAGCTGTGCATGATGTCCTAAGCCTAGGCTAATGACCAGACAAGAAAGAGGAAGTGGGCTGTATAAGGTATTTACTGGCAGAAAAAAAAATGTTTTACTATCCAAAGTTAAAACAACAAGGGCAGAAGATTTAATAGATGGAAAGTTGAAAAAATGACTGAAGGTCAGCTTTAAGGCTTAGTTGAGAAAGCTAAAGCACCATCATAACAATACTTATTTTCAAAAAAGGGACCCTTAAGGCCGGTTCACACCTAGGCGACTTGGGATCTGACTTGTGTCGCCCCAAGTTGCCTCAAGTCGCTTGACATCCCATATCTCATTGAAATGAATGGGAGCCGTCTAAATATACACTATTGAAGTTGCTCCGGCTTCAAGGCGACTTCAGAAAAGGTTCCTGTACTACTACAAGACGAATTCTATCTTCTAATAGAATTCAATGGAAGTCGGATCCACCCATCTATATTGATGCGCCTTTACAGGAAAAAGAAAAGAATTTTTGAAGGCAACCCCCCTCCCTCTCTTCTCTGATTGGCCACAGGCAAAGTCGGCTGGCATAGAGGGAGCTTCAGGTGGCGTTGTAAGTCTCCCAAAGTCACGCTGAAGTCACCTTGAAGTCGCGTTCAAATTGCCTAGCAAAGTCGGATCGCCTAGGTGTGAACCTACTGGTTCCAGTAGGATTTGAAAATTACAGTCACGTGGCTGAAAAAAGATTGTTATACTTGTGTAAAGCTTCTTGAATTGAGTTTATAGACTTCAAAGATTAAGTTTGTTATTGAACTCTGTGTTGTTGTCAAAACTGTGTTATATTAAAAAAAAATACATTTTGTTTTTAAAGTGGAACTTTACACATAACAACCTAAAAAAATAATGTGTTTTAGCAAGAAGCATACCTTATGCTGCCAAAATTAGTGTGTGCTGTATATTGTCAGCATTGCTCCAGTTTCTTCTTACTGGAGGCTGCCATTTTGCTGAAGCCCAGAGCCCCTGAAAGGCAGTAAATCTTTAGGCTGTCAGCAGATCAATCTCTACATTTTCAGCACTATGCCTAAAAATAGAGAGCAACTGAGCATGTGCAGAGCAGGGTGAGACAGTGTATTATTGGATTTTAACCTCTTAACACCAAATCACATATTGTACACGTATGTCATTTGGCTTTAAGTGATCTTACTGAGATGATGCCTGTATCATCCCGCTATTGTTAAGCCAGTGGCCAGCTTTTATGTAAAAGCCATCCTAGCATTCCTGGCGACGAACGAAATCCGGCTTACCACAGAGATCATCTAGGACCAGAAAGTCCCTGATGATCTTTGTTATAGGAAACCAGAAGCAACAAGCATTTTCAGCACTTCCGATTTATTTCCCAGATGTAAACAACACAATTTTTAAATTGGTACAGATCTTGGTGTGATCAGATGCTTGTAAGGGCAGAGGAGGCCCCTGATCTCTCCATAAAGAGTATCTGTCACTGCCTATTGCTGTCACAAGGGATGTTTACATTTCTTGTGACAGCAATAATAAAAAAACTAACGTGGGAGATGGATGGGAAGGCAGCCATCCCACCAGGAGACAGGCAGGAAAGTGGCGATTCCCCCCTTGCAGGAGACTAACAGGAAGGTGGCAATCAGAGGCCTCCTTACCTTAGAAGGCAGATGACAAGGATCCAGGGTAGGGCTGCTGCTTCTTGCTCCAGCTTGCGAAGGGACGTTGCTTCCCCTCCCAGCCGAACAGGAAGTGGGTCCTGAGACCCGTTTGGCCAGGAGTCCTAAGACTCCCTTGCTTATCGGGTCTCAGGACCCACTTCCTGATTGTCCGGGATCAAAATCAGGAATACAATAGCGAATATTAATAAAACCCACCCTTTTTTTGAAGCCAGTTAGAGCCTCAAGCTCTAATCATGCTTCAAAAAAAAAAATAAAAACCCCATTGAAATCCATGCGCCCGGCGCCCTACATGTAGATAAGGGGCCTGGCACATGGATTAGGGGGGCGCTGCCCCTTATGGACGGTTGCCACTGAAACACGTGATCCTGCACACAGCTGCCAGCCCTGTACCAGTAAAACTACTATAGGGAAGTCAGCAAGTGGTTATAAAATTTTGATTAAAAAATAGAAGTAATAGGAGTCTCATGCTGAGACATTGCTACACCAACATTCCACAGCCCATTTATTAAAATAAATAAAGGAAGGAAATATATTTTGACTTTAACTATGTCACAGACAAGTTCTGTTATCACATTCCCCCTACACCTGCTGCATTATTTGCGAATATCAGGCCTTGTATGTCCACCCAAAGTAGAGAATTTCTGATACTTGGACTGTTTGAAACAAATTGCTTAGTTTATAGAAAAAGCTGTAAAGATATTCTGGCCTTCAGGACTGATTTTCAGCCAACTAGCACTGGGATATTCTGTGCTTCGCCTTATGTTACTAGATCTCTGCTAGTTAAGCTGTACCTGTGGGGTCACTACACCGTTATTTAAAGGAGTTGTAAAGACAGAATGTTTTTTATCTTAACCAGTTGCCAACCAGCCGCCGCAGTTGTACTGCTGCAGCTTGGCTTGGCTGCGCAAACCGCCGTCATTATACGTTGGCTGTGCATGTGTGATTTGCGGGCGAGCGTGCCCGCGGGTTGGGAGAACTCTGTGTTCGCCGGCAACCTGCGATTGCCTGTTACTGAGGCAGAACAGAGATGTTCCAGTGTAAATACGGCGGATTCCCACTCTGTCAGGGGACATATTGCAGATCTACTGGTCCCTGTAATCGGGACCAGTTAGATCTGTCATGCCCCAGCCAGCCCAGCCCCCACACAGTTAAGACACTGTGAGGGAACACAGTTAACCCCTTGATCACCCCCTACAGTTTAACTCTTTCCCTGCCAGTGACATTTATACAGTAATCAGTGGCTATTTAAAGCTCTAATCGCTGTATAAATGCCATTGGTCCCAAAAAAAGTGTCCAATCTGTCCGCTGCAACATTGCAGTCCTGATAAAAATCGCAGATTGCCGACATTAATAGTAAAGTAAATAAATATGGCATAAATCTATCCCCATAGTTTGTAGACGCGATAACATTTGTGCAACCCAATCAATATACACCTATTGCAATTTTTTTTGTTACCAAAAATATGTAGAAGAATATATATCGGCCTAAACTGAGGAAGGGATTGTTTTTTTTATATGTATTATAGCAAAAAGTAAAAAATATTGTTTTGATTTTTTCAAAATTTTCACTCTTTTTTTGTTTATAGCACAAAAAATAAAAACCGCAGAGGTGATCAAATACCACCAAAAGAAAGCTCTATTTGTGGGAAAAAAAGGACGTCAATTTTGTTTGGGTACAACGTCGCATGACCGCACAATTGTCAGTTAAAGTGACGTAGTGGCGAATCGCAAAAAGTACTCTGGTCAGGAAGGGGGTAAATCCTTCCAGGGCTGAAGTGTTAATGCATTCTATGCATTAATATAAAAAAAAAAAAAACGCACTGTGTAGCAGCCCCCCCCCCCCCCCCCCCACACCCTAATTACGTACCTGAGCCCCATCTCTCTCCAGCAATGTCCACGAGGGTCTTAGCCATCTGGGACTCTCCTCCTGATTGGCTGAGGTGCAGCAGCGATGCCATTGGCTCCCGCAGCTGTCAATCAAAGTCCGCTAGCTAATCAGGGGCTGGGGCGGGGCTCCATGTCTGAATGGACACACGGAGCTGTGACTGGTCCCGGTTGCCCCATAGCAAGTTGCTTACTGTGGGGGCACTCACCAGAGGGAGGGGCCAGGAGCACTGAAGAGGGACCCGAGAAGAGGAGGATCTGGGCTGCTCTGTGCAAAACCAACTGCACAGAGGAGGTAACTATAACATGTTTGTTATTTGAAAAAAAAAAAGAGACTTTACAATCACTTTAATTGACATGTTCTACACGCCTTCGCACTAGTGCTAATGGACATTTTGTTCAGTTGATATCCTATTTACGTGTACAGAGCTGGTGTGCCATGTGCCTGAGGATACTAACATCAGCGAGGGATTGGAAGCTGTCTTGGGTATGGTCCTAAAGTCCGAAAGAAGTGAAGGATGCTTGTTGTTGTGAGACATGGCAGTGAATTAGATCAGTCAGATGTATGTGTAGCACCTGTTAACAAATGTATAACAATCAGCATTGCTAATCTTTAATGTTTGAAGATTATTCTTTATTCAATCCAGAGTTGTTAAATGTCACAAAACCTATTTAATAAGCAGGAGAGATAGTGATCTTGCTTGGTTATAACGTATAGAATTTCCTATGGAATGCCTCTGGTTGGTTATAGAGTCTCCAGTGAAGTCTGTTTCTGTGTTTCTGGGCTGAAAGCGGGATTGCAAAATACATCTTCTCTGAGGAGCAGGAAATACCATGAGATATTTGATCCCTGACGTCTTCTGCATGATCTCTGTTTTTCTTGCTGTCCCAGAACTAAAAATTAGCGTGACACTTTGAGAATGGCTCTGTCTAGCTGGTGCCATAATTATTTGGAACAGGTTTTTGTTGGCTGCATAACATTACAGAGCAAAGTATTAAAGACGGCTAGAAAGACATCTAAAATAGGGTCTGCTATAGTCAAATGAGGCTGATTCTTAGATTGTAAGCTCTAACGAGCAGGGGCCTCTGATTCCTCTTGTACCAAATTGTGATGTAACTGTACTGTCTGCCTTCATTTTGTAAAGCGCTGCGCAAACTGTTGGTGCTATATAAACCCTGTATAATAGTTAAGTGAGAGAGACAGAAAGCAAAAGCATACAATCTGAATCTACAGTCCATCCTGGAGATATATATATATTAAGATCCTTGTATCCTTATATACAGGTGTAGAAAGAACACAATTTTGTAAATTAAGTGAGTGTTCTGATTTTAACTTGCCTAGTATCACTAACTGTCTTAGATCTTGCATAGAAATGATATCCTAACAGTCTATTTAAGCCACCAAACATTTGTAAAGTGACTGAAAAATATAGAGCCCCAAAGCACTAAACATCACCCTAAACCCCCACTTTTGCTACCAAATCTGGGAGATTTGGTGAATGCATATTCGAGTGTTAAAGGCTTAAGGGTTGACTGGCACTCCATCTCCCTCTTGTGGTTTGGCAGAATACATGACATGAAAATGTCCTACCTTCTCCAAGCTTCTCTAGTGCTCCAGGTTTTCTACTGATTCCTATACCCAGCCATATCTCCATATTGGGCAGAGGAAAATTCTAAAATTTGGGAACTTAGACTGGAGACTCTGGAGTAAAGAATAATATAGAAAAACCTGCAATTAATATTTAAACAGAAGTCCTGGCCTACTTATTGAATAAACAGAAAAAAGGAGAGGAAAGCTCCACTACCTGAGTGTAGCATTTATTAAAACATATTGGTAAAATGCAAAAAAATAAATATGCACTCACATTTGAAAAACATTAAAAAGCATATTGATAAGTCTCCAGCAGGTGGCAGTCTTCCAGGTGATCGATGGTGAGCAAGCCCCTCCGTGTGGATATGATGTAAGGTGTTTGGAGCCAGGAAGTTGACCAGGGGAACACCAGGAAGAGCCAGCAAAAGCAGCAGACTGAGTGTGTATATCACATGGATGAGAACCACTGCGGACAGCAGGGAAGTGTTGCAGGCCCACAAAATGGCTGTGATGTCATGTGTGGTTATGCATTTTGGGGTGTGGACCCCTTTGTCAAACCTGCCCCTAGTGAAAATTGACAGTTTTTATAGGTAGAGGGCGGGTCAGCATCAATTACTACAGGACAACAGGAAAATGGCTGCTGTGCTCCTCATCCACAAAGTACATCACAGGACTACAAGAAAATTGCTGATGTGCAATTTCAAACTGTACAAACATGTGACTAATTGGCGAAGAGCAAATACCGGAATGGCCGCTGTACAATTAGACTGTACTACATATGACTTATCAGTTAAAAGCAAGCAATGATATTACATACAAATACATTTTAAAAAGCACAATGCATGATGGGATTCAAAGACCAGGAGTAGATCTTTATGATCTTTTTATGAAATAGTAAACACCAAGAATAGGGCTTCTGTATATGAGTAATTGTGTAAGTAATTTACACCTGGGTACGTTTAGGGTGCTAATGCCCTTTACAGATCTTTTTTTAATTATTGATTAAATTATAAAACATTGAGTTATGTTTTAATATATGTACAGTTGTTTATCACATTGCTATAGTGTGCTATTGTTTCTACGTTTTCTGTACTTCTGCTGGTGTTGCAAGTTATCTTTCATGATTTTCACATTTGCCTAAGGCCCGTTTCACACTTGTGAAACGCGATTTTACTGCGATGTGGGGTACGACTTTGGTCCGACTTTGTTGCAACTTTGGCACAATGAAAACATATTACAAAGTCGTACAGAAGTAGTACAGAAATCACATCTATATTATTCAGCTGCGATTTGCATGAGACTTTGAGGGTTTAACATTGAAGTCTATGGACCTCAAGTTGCATCAAAGTTGGGCCAAAGTAATGCAGGGACTACTTTGTCAGCACGACTTCAAAGCCGTAGAGATATGAACGGTACTCCTTGGAAATAATGGGGAACGACTTGTCATGTGACTTTGCAGGCCCACGTCGCAGGACAAGTCGTGAAAGAGGCCTAAAGGAATACTATAAAGCTGATGGTAATACCGGACCTATAATAGGCCAGAAATTCAGAATGGGAACGTGCGGTTGTGTAGGCAGGTGATATCTGCTAGAGGAACACAAACTTCCTTGAGGAAGTGATGTGACACAAGGGAGGACATTCCACAAACAGGAAGCAGCAAAGGAAATGGCAATTAAGTATGTGAGAGAGCTTGTTGTGCTAATATAAACTCTTAATATCATGCTAAATATGGAAAGTGTGAATTGCAGTGCACATACACAACCTGCTTGGGTTGGAAAGGAAATCCACTTGTAATATTTTAACTATAGTTTGTAAAATGTTTTACAACTACTTGGCAGTGCCTGAAATCACTTCTGATTACGTTGGGTTATAATTGTAGCTGTATACATCAGTGTGATGATATATTCAGATTATTTATGTACAGTTACTGCATGGTGGTTTTCTAAATTCAGATATAAAATTAATTCTGTTCAGCCTTCAGTTTGTCAGCCATAAAATAAATTGGTATTTGTGTATCTGCTCAATAATATTGTTTGAATGACTTTGTTGGGATTTCCTCACCACAAATCACAGCATGGAATCCTCCTCTAAAGCAGTTTTCAAGTCATGTAAAGCTGTCTAATCCTTATGTATTTTTCATTCATGTATTAAAGTGGTTGTAAACTTAAAAAAAAACCTGCAAGACAAAGGCATAATGAGCTAGTATGCAACGCATACTAGCTTATTATGAAATACCTTAGCTGGAAGCTGTTGCATTGGTCCCCACACATCGCTGTGACCGGCTTCATGACTCTCATGTTCGCAGGCTCTGGCGATGTGATTGGCTGGAGCTGCGATGACGTCACTCCCGCTTGTGCACGGGAGCCCCCAGTCACAGCACAGGCCCTGAAGAAATGGCACAAGCAGACCGTTTCTTCAGTGCATGTGTTGATGATGTTGACGTAAGTTTAGGGGATATTCACGGTACCTACAGGTATGCCTTATTATAGGTTTACCTGTAGGTACAAGTGGTGTAGCTAGGTTTACAACCACTTTAAAACTTAAACTTTCCTAGCTGAAAAAAGGCCTGTGTACATGTTTACATCAGAACTGCTTTTCTTTCTTTAAAAATCCATTAGATTGATTGCTTCAAGTCAGAAGGAGGTCAAATGCGAACGTAATGCACCTGAAAGCATGCTGAAAATACCCAGCTGCACTATCTTCACAGTAGCTATGACTCAAATTCTTGGTCTTGCGTCCCAAGGAACTGAAAGAAAAAAAAAAAAAACTGAAATCCATGCTTTGGATGGACTTTGCTATTATTTGGCTGGAACATGGATGTAGCAAAAGTGCTCAATGTTGACCATTTGTTAGCAAAATAGGATTTTTTTTCCGCTTCCGACATGATGTTTATGACATACTCCATAATTTTGTATTATATTGTAGGCTACAAGAACTCAGCCTAAAATTCAGAGATCTCTTCTTGGATTCCCTGGCACCTATTCTGATTATAACGATATTTTTTATGAAGGACCAACTGTATGCACTGCTGCTGGTTAATATGTTGGTGTGTTGTGGTTTAGAGCAAGTGGAATTGCATGGGTTAATTGCATAGCTAAGCATGCTGTGGATAATCCTCTTCCTTTCTCTGTTGGTGTCCCCCAAGGTTCTGTTCTTGGACCTCTCCTATTCTCGATCTACATCTCCTCCCTGGGTCAGCTGATAGCCTCCCATGGTGTCCAATGCCATCTCTACACTGACAACACCCAAATTTATTTCTCTATCCCTCAGCTCACTCCCTCAGTCACTAATTTACTAACAGACCTATCAGTTTGGTCACAACCACTTCCTCAAACTCAATCTATCCAAAACCAAACTCATAATTCTTACTGGTCCACGTGCCCCTTCCCCTGATCTCTGTCAAGATTGATGGCACAACTATCAGCCCATCCCTGCATGCCAAGGTTCTAGGTGTAGTCCTGGACTCTGATCTATCCTTTAGGCCCCACATCCAATCACTGTCCAAATTTTGCCGTCTCAACCTCCACAACATCTCCACAATACGCCCTTTCTAACCAATGACACCTCAAAGTTCCTAGTTCACTCCCTGGTGATCTCTCCCTTCTCATTGGCAGCACTCTGTATTGAAGGATATCTGGTGAGTGAGTAGAGATAATGGTGAAGGATTCACTCACAGCGATGTGGATTAGAATCTTTTAGCACTGAATTTGAAACATTAAGGAATATTCGTGGACTCCTAGATTTTTACTTATACAGGCGGTCCCCTAGTTACAAACATCCGACTTACAAATGACTCCTACTTACCTACCGAGGGAGACAACAGGAAGTGACAGGAAATCTACCCCTAGGAAGGGAAATTCACTCCCGGTGTTATTATGGGAAAAGGTGTCTCCACTGATGCTTTATCACCAAGGTTTGTTTCCACAACAACCCAAAATTTTCAAAATCCAATTATCATTGGGACAGAAAGTGAGGTGAAATCTTCGGAACAGAAACACAGACAGCAAAACAAACATTACAGAGGTGTTACCCCTTCCCTATGCTGTCCAAAAAGCTTAAACATAGTTTTTTTGGCTGGAGCTACACTTAAAAAATGTCCCTGTTCCCACTTACAAATAATTCACCTTAAGAACAAACCTACAGTCTCTATCTTGTTTGTAACCTGGGGACTGCCTGTATTTGGTTACACTTGTGAACAACACTTATATATATTGTTTTGCAAGTATTTTGTTGTTGATATATATGTTTATTGAACGCAGCTATCCACTGATAGTATTGCATCTGAATTTTCACTGTAAAGCGAAGCACTTTAGCGGCAGCAGATCTATTTATAATTTTGTCCGTAATTATCCGAAGGGACAAAAGCAAACATTTTTCTTGTGCGATACCAGATCATACAATTTTTATTTAATCAGTACAGTTTTTGTCTGAAAATACAATACAAATGCAATACAATACATTACATCACTTCCAATTTTTTATTCTGTTGTACGAAGATTTTCATACTTTAGTAACCTCTTCATTTTCGATATGAGACTAGCATGAAAAAAAAAAAGGATGATCATTCATCAAATCATCATGAGTTAGTTAATATGTAAAGTTTAAAAAAAAGACAATTTATTCTTGAATATCTATATACAGTGGTAAAAATAACCAGCTATATGGTCAGGGAACAAAATATGTATTCCACTCTGAGAATAACAGACTGAAGAGATGCATATAGTATTAACCACTTCACTTCACATCTGCACTATAGCCGATTGACGGCTACAGTGCGGATCTGAAATGCCAGGAGGCCGTCAAAAGACGGCTTCCCCTTTTGCTCGGCCAGGTGCGCTCTCGCAGCCGCGTGAGCGTGCCCACTGGTCGGGCGGACTCTATACCCGCCGGAGACCTGCGATCCCTGCACAGAGAGCCAGAATGGGGAACCGCCGATGTAAACACGGCGGTTCCCCGCTCTGAGGGGGGCATAGGAGATCTACTGATCCCTGTGATCAGGATCAGTTAGACCTGTTATGTCCCTGTTAGCCCCGCCCCCACACAGTTAGAACACATACAGGGAACACATTTAACCCCTTCACTGCCCCTTTAGTGTTAACCCCTTACCTGGTAATGACATTTATATAGTAATCAGTGTCTATTTTTAGATCTGATCGCTGTATAAATGTCATTGGTCCCAAAAAAGTGTCAAAAACTGATGAATAAATGTGTTTTTTTATTTTTTATATTTGGATATTTATTATAGCAAAAAGTAAAAAATATTGTTCATCGCTCTTTGTTTGTTTATAGCGGTGATCAGAAATGACACAGAGGTGGTCAAATACCACCAAAAGAAAGCTCTATTTGTGGGGAAAAAAGGACGCCAATTTTGTTTGGGTACAACGCCACACGACCGCGCAATTGTCATTCAAAGAGTTACAGCGTTGAAAACTGAAAATTGGTCTGGGCAGGAGGGGGGTTTAAGTGCCCAGTAAGCAAGTGGTTAAAGTTGAATCTGGTAAAAATCATCATACTCAGAGAACACAATTTTTTATATAAAGAGAAAAAGAAACATTAAAAAGACCTAAAATGCTGTAATGTAGATTTTCAGACAGGACTGTGATATTATTATTATTATACAGGATTTATATAGCGCCGACAGTTTGCGCAGCGCTTTACAATATTAGGGCAGACAGTACAAATTACAATACAATTCAATACAGGAGGAATCAGAGGACCCTGCTCGTTAGAGCTTACAATCTAGGAGGGAGGGTTAAATGATACAAAAGGGCAGTAAACATATATGATATAATGTGATATAATATTATGCATGACAGACTCCCTTATCATAGGCAGATAGCTTGATACAAACTATCTGCACCTGCTGTCACTTATGTTGTCCATATACAAACTAATTTTTCCTTTGAAAATGCTCATTTTAGGAATGTACATTTGATTTTCTAATCCTTAGTTGGGTCAAATCAATGTTATTTTTAAACCGCAGTCCTGGGAAAATGAAAAGCAGAATAGAAAACTTTTCTTGATCAAAATCATTTTTGAACAGTGTATATGACTTGGCTGTTATCCTAAAGGAGCGGGAGGCCCGAGCCACCAGCTGGCACATCCGCCAGCTAGGCTGAGATTCGGCTTTGACCCGGTCTCTAATGTAAAATCCCGGAAGCGGCGTCAAGCCGTCATTTCCAGCTTACTTGGCTGACAATGGCACCAATTTTAAAAAAAGAAAGTATTCAGAAATGCCGATTTTGGCACATCCGCCAGCTAGGCTGAGATTCGGCTTTGACCCGGTCTCCAATGTAAAATCCCGGAAGCGGCGTCAAGCCGTCATTTCCAGCTTACTTGGCTGCCAATGGCACCAATTTTAGAAAAAGAAAGTATTCAGATATGCCGATTTTGGCGCTTTGAATACTTTTAAGTGCAAAGGAGGGATTTGGGGTCTTTTAGACTTTTAGACCCCAGGTCCCTCCATAAAGAGTACCTGTCACCACCTATTATTGTCACAAGGGATGTTTACATTCCTTGTGACAGCAATAAAAGTGATCAGATTTTTTTTTTTTTTTAACAATGTTAAAAAAAATAATAATAATACTAAAAAAAAAAATTTAAAGCGTCCCCGCTTGCTTGTGCAGCAAAGAAACCGCATATGTAAGTCGCGCCTGCAAATGTAAACTGTGTTCAAATCACACGTGAAGTATCGCCGCGATCATCAGAGTGAGAACGATAATTCTAGCAAAAGACCTCCTCTGCAACTAATCTGGTAACCATTAATTTTTTTTAAAATCATCGCCTATGGAGATTTTTGACTACCGTAGTTTGAAATTGCACATGCTTGTGAAATGGTGACAGAGCATGATATATTAGGTATCTATTTACTTGGCGTAACATCATCTTTCACATTGTACAAAACAAATGGGCTAACCTGACTGTTTTGTTTTGTTTTTTTTTTTAATTCATGAAATTGTCTTTTTTCCCAAAAAATTGTGTATGAAAGACTGCTGCGCAAATACCATGTGAAATTTGCAATGATCACCATTTTATTCTCTAGGGTCTCTTTCTCTCTATATATAATGTTTTGGGGTTCTAAGTAATTTTCTAGCAAACAATACGTATTTTAACTTGTAGGCAACGAATGTCAATCATAGGCATAAAGGGTTTAACCACTTGCTGACCGTGTAATGTAAATACATGGCTGCAAGGTGGATCAGTTGTTCTGGGAGGGCGTACTATAACGTCCTCCCAGAATCGCGCCCCCGGGAGCATCTGTGACCTCAGGGTCTGTGAAACCCGGCGCATCACCGATTGCGGTAAATGGACGCTCACAGTGCCCGTTTACCATGTGTTCACTCCATCAAATGATGGACCGATTACATGTAAACAAGCCAGCGGGTATCCGGCTTGTCTCTCCCCTCTCCGCACCGATTGGTGCAGTGTGAGAGGAGAGGGGGGAGAGATTAGAAGCAGCAGGGCTGTGGGCAGGATCTGAAGTGCCCACAGCACTGCTGTGTGCCAGTTTGCACCCCCCCATCCATCCATGCTCATCCATCCAGCCTCATCCATCCAGCCTCATCCATGCTCACCCATCCAGCCTCATCCGTCACCCATGCATCCGTGTTCATCCATTCACCCATCCAGCCTCATCCGTGCTCACCCCTGCATCTGTGTTCACCCATGCTCTGCCATCCATCCGTGCTCACCCATCCATGCATACTCACCCATGCATCCGTGGTCATCCCTGCTCCACCATACATCTGTGCTCACCCATGCATCCGTGGTCATCCATGCTTCACCATACATCTGTGCTCACCCATCCATCCGTGCTCACCCATGCATCTGTGCTCACCCATCCATGCGTGCTCACCATCCATGCATGCTCACCCATGCATCCGTACTCGCCCATGTATCCATGCTCCGCCATCCATCCATGCCCTGCCATCCACCCGTGCCCCGCCATCCATCCGTGCCCCGCCATCCATCCATGCCCCGCCATCCATCCGTGCCCCACCATCCATCCGTGCCCCACCATCCATCCGTGCTCATCCATGCATCTGTGCTCATCCATGCATCTGTGCTCACCCATGCATCTGTGCTCACCCATGCATCTGTGCTCACCCATGCATCTGTGCTCACCCATGCATCTGTGCTCACCCATGCATCTGTGCTCACCCATGCATCCGTGCTCCACCATCCATCTGTGCTCACCCATGCATCCGTGCTTACACATGCAGCCATGCATCCGTGCTCATCCATGCATGCTCCGCCACCCATGCATCCGTGCTCACCCATGCATCCGTGCTCACCCATGCATCCGTGTTCACCCATCCATCTGTGCTTACCCATGCATCCATGCTCACCCACCCATTCACGTTCAGTCATCCCCATCCACGGCTCATCCACCCCCATTCGTGCTCATTTATGCCTCATTCATGCTCATCCATACTACATCAGTTCTCATCCATGACACATCCATGCCACTACAGTGCCCATCCGTGTCACTACAGTGCCTCACAATAATGTAATAGGTAGTCAAATTAGATTTGAAATGTATGCCCCTAGAATGCCTGATGGTGCACCCTGCATGTTGGGCCTCTGTATGTGGCCAGGCTGTGTAAAAGTTTCACACACGTGGTATCGCCATACTCGGGAGGTGTAGCAGAATATATTTTGGGGTGTAATTTTTGCTAGGTACATGCTGTGTGTTAGAAATATTGTATAAATGGACAACTTGTAAAAAAAAAAAAAGCGTTTTCATTTTCTTTCCACATTTTCCAAAAACTTGTGGAAAAAATTACATATTCAAAAGACTCATTATGCCTCCTAGAATATACGTTGGGGTGTTTACTTTCCAAAATGGGGCCATTTTTTGTGTGTTTCCATTATCCTGGTGCTCCAGGACCTTCAAAAGTGCAAGAGGTAGTCAGGAAATTATATGTGTAATTTATGCTCCTAGAACGCTTGATGGTGCTGCCTGCATGTTGGGTCTCTGTATGTGGCCAGGCTGTGTAAAAGTCTCACACATGGGATATCGCCATACTCAGGAGGAGTAGTAGAATGTGTTTTGGGGTGTAATTTTGGTATGCATATGCTTGTGTGAGATATAACCCGTTAATATGACAATTTTGTGAGAAAAAGAAAAACGGAAAAAAAAATCTTCATTTTGCAAAGAATTGTGGGAAAAAAATTACAACTTCACAAAACTTGCCATGCCTCTTACTAAATACCTTGGATTGTCTAATTTCCAAAAAGGGGTCATTTGGGCGGTCTTTGTACTTTCCTGGCTTGTTAGGGTCTCAAGAAATGAAATAGGCCATCAGTACATCAGGTGTGATCAATATTCAGTGATTGGCACCATAGCTTGTAGACTCTATAACTTCACAAAGACCAAATAATATACACTTATTTGGGTTATTTTTACCAAAGATATGTAGCAGTATAATTTTTGGCTAAAATTTATGAAAAAAAATTACCAATTTGCTAAATTTTATAACAAAGAAAATCCATTTTTTTTACAAAATGTTCGGTCTTTTTCCATTTATAGCACAAAAAATAAAAACCCCAATGGTGATTAAATACCACCAAAAGAAAGCTCTATTTGTGTGGGGGGAAAAAAAAGACAAACATTTCATAAGGGTACAGTGTAGTATGACTGAGTAATTGTCATTCAAAATGTGAGAGCACTGATAGCTGAAAATTGGTCTGGTTAGGAAGGGGGTTTAACCAGTTCCACACTGCCTACCGTCTATTTACGGCAGCAGTGTGGACGCTGGGCACGAATGGCCGTAAAAAAGCGGTGATCTGCGAGTGGCCGCTAGGGGGCGCGCGCCCGCCGCACTCCTGAGGAGTGTGCCCGCGGCTCGGGTGGACCCGATGTCCGCCAGCGAGCCGCGATGAGCGGCCACAGGCAAAGAACGAGGAACCGCCGATGTAAACACGGCGGTTCCCCGCACTGTTAGTGGGGGCATGGGAGATCTACTGATCCCTGTCACTGGGATCAGTTAGATGTCTCATGCCCATGGTAGCCCAGCCCCCCCCACAGTAAGAACACACCCAGGGAACACCGTTAACCCCTAGATCTCCCCCTGCAGGTTAACCCCTTCACTGCCAATGCCATTTATACAGTAATCAGTGGACATTTAAATTTCTGATCGCTGTATAAATGTCATTGGTCACAAAAAAGTGTCAAAAATGTCCGACATGTCCGCCCCAATATCGCAGTACCGCTAAAAATCGCAGATCGCCGCCATCACTAGTAAAAAATAAATAAATAAAAACCCCAGAAATTAATTCTCATCATCTGTAAACGCCGATTGCGATTTTTTTTTTTTACCAAAAATATGAGGAAGAATATAAATCGGCCAAAACCGATAAAAAAAATATTTTTTTATATTTTTTTTTTTTGTATTTGTATTTCAGCAAAAAGTAAGAAATTTTGTTTATAGCGGTGATCAGAAATGACGCAGAGATGATCAAATACCACCAAAAGAAAGCTCTATTTGTGGGATAAAAAAAAGGACGCAAATTTCGTTTGGGTACAAGGTTGCACGACCGCTCAATTGTCAGTTAAAGCAACGCAGTGCCGAATTGCAAAAAGTGCTCTGGTCCTAACCTGGGAAATTCTTCCGGGGCTGAAGTGGTTAAGTGCCCAGTGGTCAAGGGGTTAATGCACAATACTGGTAAACTTTTACTTTAAATGTAATTTTGATGCCTTACCTCCAGTCTATCAGCCTCCACCTTCTCTGGGTTCAAATGATCCTGCACAGAGTCCTTTAAGTGTCATGGAATTTGAGCAAAACACATATATCTGCAGTGTTTACTTGTTTCTCTCCAAAGTCTCTGTATTGTTGTTTCTCTCTGGTACTTCGTTCCTCTGTTATCAGCTTGAGTCACTTCTGACAAATTTTCCCAACCACATGAGAGCTCAGAATGGGAGCTTGTCTATTCACAACACTGTTCTTCTGCTGTGTGGAGAGAGGGTGTTCCTTTCCTCCAATCAGCTCTCACACAGTGTAACTACAGTCTCTCCACCCTCTCCTCGGTGCTGCTGAGTTATGAATTTTTTTTTTTTAACATGATCTGCCCTTTTGAAGGGGTGGAGAGAGGAGAAGACTGCACATAACCAAGCAAAGCCTATGTAGGGAGATTTGTTTCATCTCTGTGTATCATCTAAGGCTGTTCACTTTATTGGGTATATGTGAGGGTTTACTTCCAGTTTAAGTGATTGTAAATGTTGGATATATTTTTTTTTTTTTTACAACAAAATCGATTATGTTGATTAGTTGTTTAAGCCCAATTTAGTTTTCTGTTTTCTGGACCTGTTCTTCCTCTTGTTCTCTCCACCGCGTAGTGGTATATTGAAGTTCATCTTTCTCTCCAAATTGATAATAATAACGCATTGAATGTGATTGCTGTTTGTTTATATTGAAATGTATCTTTTAACCACTTGTCCTTGGGAAGATTTTTTTTTTTTTTGCAAATATTTTATTTAAGCCAGGAAAAGGCAGGTCCAGAACATCACATCAATATTATATAGACATAGACACAATCAATTATAAGACAAACAATGGGGTTTATTCACTAAATGCAAATCCACTTTGCTCCACAAGTGCTCTTGGAAGTGCAGGCGCTGTAGATCTGAAGGGAAGATCTAAAATGAGGGGAAGCTCTGCTGATTTTATCATCCAATCATGTACAAGCAAAAATGCTGTTTTTTATTTTCCTTGCATGTCCGCCTTGGATCTACAGCGACTGCACTTCCAAGTGCACTTGTGGAGCACTAGCAGTGCACTTGTGGAGCAAAGTGGATTTGCCTTTAGTAAATTAACCCCATTATGTCCATTAAGTGAGTCTGTGCTGAAGATCCATACACGTCAAGGAAACATTACAGGTAATATAACCAGTATGTAGTTATCTTTTATGCACATAGTTTAAGAGATAAACCATATAAAGAGGTATGGAGTCGTCCATTCCTTTTTCTATTTTATATAAGAGCAAAGAGAACAAAGGACTGAAGGGAGGGAAGGAAGTTTATTGTGATGTAATGGTGTGTCACAATGGACCTCCAGAAGATTTACCCCCCTTCCTGACTAGTCCTTTTTTTGTGACGTGGCTCTGCGATACTTTAACTGACAATTACACGGTCGTGCAACGCTATACCCAAATAAAAATGTCCTTTTTCCCCCACAAATAGAACTTTCTTTTAGTGATATTTGATCACCACTGGGTTATTTATTTTTTATGCTATAAACAAAAATTTGAAGAAAAGTAAAAATATTTTTTACTTTCTGCTATTAAACATATCCAATAAAGAAATGTAAAAAAATCTAATTTCTTCATAAATTTAGGCCAATGTGTATTCTGCTACATATTTTTGGTATAAAAAAAATCCCAATAAGCGTATAATAATTGGTTTGTGCAAAGTTATAGCATCTACAAACTATGGAATATATTGGAATTTGTATTTATTTTTTTTATACTAGTAATAGCGGGAATCAGCGACATTGTGGAGGACAATTGGACACCAACTGACACTTTGTGGGAACCAGTGACCCTAATACAGTGATGAGTACTAAAAATATAAACATCTAAAGTATAAAGTGATCGCTCAGTGCAAAAACAATAATGATAATCAAGCTGCTAGCACTAAAAAGGTGAATATACGATCTTTAAACAGAATATAAAAATATAATAGCGCCACGCTATAAAAAATATAATATGTGAATGTCCAAAAATCAAAAAGTAACAATCAACAGTTAGTGAAAAAACTGCTTCTAAATGAACATTGTGAATCCCTTCATTCAGTTCCTTATCCAGATATGGAAGGCATCAGGACATGTGGTAACCCACAATAAAACCTGAACCTCCTGAAAGAGAAAAAAAACTTCACAGTGCGATGCAATAAAACTTCACGGTGAATGCCCGCCACCAATATACAGTGCACTCACCAGAAACTGGATATAAGCAAGCCTTGCAGGGGTATCCTGTGTTCAAACGATGGTGCCCAATAGATGTGAGTATCCTCAGTTAGCATCCAGGTGGACATGGAATCAGGAAGCTAATCCATCCTCAATATGGGGTGAATACTGCGTGAAAAAAAGCTCACCAGGAGCCAAGTAGAAGCTGATAGAATTTCTGAGTCTGTGGTCATTTAACCACTTACTTACTGGGCACTTAAACCACCCCCCCACCCTCCTGCCCTGACCAATTTTCAGTATTTCCCACAAATAGAGCTTTCTTTTGGTGGTGTTTGATCACCTCTGCGGATTTTATATTTTACGCTATAAACAAACAAAGAGCGACGATTTTGAAAAAAGAACAATGTTTTTTACTTTTTCCTATAATAAATATCCAAAAATAAAAAAACAAATTTATTCATCAGTTTAGGCCGATATATATTCTTCTACATATTTTTTGTAAAAAAAAATCGCAATCGGCGTATATTGATTGGGTTGCGCAAAAGTTATAGCGTCCACAAACTATGGACATGGTTTATGGCGTTTTTATTTATTCATTTATTTTACTAGTAATGGCGGTGATCTGCGATTTTTATTGGGACTGCGATATTGCGGCGGACATATCTGTTTTTGACACTTTTTTGGGGCCAATGACATTTATACAGTGATCAGATCTAAAAATAGACACTGATTACTGTATATATGTCATTGGCAGGGAAGGGGTTAACACTAAGGGGGCAGTGAAGGGGATAAATGTGTTCCCTGGGTGTGTTCTAACTGTGGGGGGGGGGGAATGGGGTTGGCAGGGGCATGACAGATCTAACTGATCCCAGTGACAGGGATCAGTAGATCTGTCATGCCCCCCACCTCCAGAACGGGGAACCGCCGTGTTTACATCGGCGGTTCCCAGTTCTGGCTCTCTGAGCAGATCGCGGGTCTCTGGCGGGCATTGGGTCCACCTGACCCGCGGGCACGCTCACACGGTGGGAGGCGCTGGCGAGAGTGAGCCCAGCACGAGCCAAAGGGGAGGACATCTATTGATGGCCTCCCGGCATTTTAAATCCGCGCTGTAACCGTCAATCGGCTATGGCGCGGATACGAAGTAGTTAAGCAGCTCCAAAACCATATGTCAGTGATAGGCAAATCTCTTTGACAATCTGCTCGAGCACGTAACACATCAGGGAAGGTCCTATTCGCTGACGTTTTCATTGCCGCATCCTCCTGGTTGGGGCGGAGTTTTTTGCATGTGTTTTTATACTTGTTTTTACTGGCCATTTTTGTACATGTACTACTGGTATCCAATAAATACTACACCATATCCTCTTCTCCTTGGCTCCTGGTGAGCTTCCTGATTCCATGTACACCTGGATGCTAACTGAGGATACTCACATCTATGGGGCACCAGCTTCTGCTGTGAGTAATTGCAGCAGAAGTGGCCTGCCAGAGGCGCGTGCCCCCTAGGCAAAAGTGCTGAATCAAATATATATATATATGTATACGTGATTCTGCACAGGAGGGCCACCCTGTAGCAGTATATATGCTATAGGGCGGTTCTTAAGTGGTCAAATTTTTTTTTAATTTGTTGGTATTGCCAGAAAATATTAAAATAAATTGTACACTTCATATTTAGCTAAAAACATTGTATCATTCAAAGAAACAGCATCAACAGTGAACTGCCTGCTTAATGTGATAGGCTTGAAGTTACACTGTAGTAGTACCCCGATTAGACTTAGGACATTTTTTTTTCTCTGTATTCTCTAAAATATGGACTTTACACTGGAAATATCATTTGACCAAGTTTAAATGCTGAAGTCTAGACACATAATTTTAGACTGTCCTCTGCTTCACAGAGCAGAACTGTTGTATGCCTTGCATTCTTTGTCATAGCTGGTAATTCTAGAACTGCCAGCGTTTTACATGATCTTCATTTCAGTACTTATTCCAGTCATAGAAAAATGACTTGTTATACTGGCTGCTTTTACAGCTACAATTATGTAGAGTTTAGCGTTCTTCTCCTGCTGTGACTAAAGTTCTGGCAATCATTTACAACTGACCTGCAAAAAAAATAGTTTTGTCTTGGTATCTGAAACAACTTTCTTCAGCCCGGTGTAATGGAAAATGTTAGAAACCTTAGAAGCTGAGCTTACCTGAAATAAAGCGTATAGTTTGATCAAATTACGTATTCAAAAACAGCAACTGCATTTTTCGCATATGTACCTGAAAGTGATATTAAAGTCTCATTTTTTTTTCATTTAAAAATAACAAACTTGTTATACTTATATTATTATACTACAGTCAACCCTTAAATTGATACTAAAGACTCTTTTTTTTTCTTCTTTGAAAAAAAAATATAAACATGTTATACTTACCTGCTCTGTGTAATGGTTTTGCACAGAGCAGCCCGGATCCTCCTCTTCTTGGATCCCTCACCGGCGCTCCTGGCTCCTGCCGAGTGCCCCCACAGCAAGCAGCTTGCTATGGGGGGCACCCGAGCTGAGCCGCTGCTCTGTGTGTCCTTTCAGACATGGAGCCAAACCCCCCCCTCCTCATTGGCTTACTGACTTTGACAGCAGCAGGGGCCAATGGCTCCTGCTGTTGTGTCTCAGCTAATCAGGAGGGAGAGTCCCAGGCAGCCGAGGTTCTTGCGCACATCCTGATGGGGCTCCGGTAAGTATTGGGTACTTTGAATATCTTTTTATTTCATTGGCACATAGACACGGGTTGTCTTCTGTTAAAGACTTGTTTAGAGGACTTTACTACTAGCGCTGCGCTCTTTTATATTGTTTGTATCTACATAGGATTTGATTGAATTTGCCTATAGTGTTCAGCTGCTAAAATTGATGTTATAGTTAATGTGTGAGCGCTGATTGATTTCGTTTATTTTATACGGAAAGCATTACCTGGGCATTCTGTATCTTTTTTTTAAGCTTCAGCCTTGCTGTAACTTTCATTGAGTGTTGTTGACATTTTGAATTATTTATCTGGGTGCCTTTTGTTCAATTTCAGAGTCCTATCCAACCCTGTGGGATATAGAACTAGCCAAGGAGATTGCAGCTGCTAGTGAACAGCCACCAAGAAATGGTTTTGAAGAGATGATCCAGTGGACAAATGAGGGAAAACTGTGGACATTTCCTATTAACAATGAAGCTGGTGAGCAGACATGCATAATTCAAATTTCCATCTCATGCAGAAATAATTTGTAGTATTATTTGTTTTTTACTAGTGACCATAGTGAATCTGCTTCATTGTTTGTAAAACTTAGTTGAGAATGGTGTTGTTGCCAAAAGGAACCATTATCATTTCTGTTATTTGTTTTTTTTCCTTCTGAATTAGCTGCAGAGCAGTGAGAGCTCGGATATGGTCACTATACTTGGGTATCAAGCTTTTGGTGGCATTGAGTAGATGTGGAATCCTCAATCTCTTGTCTCTATTAATTGCAATAGGAATTCTATGTAAAAGAATTCCAAAGAAAGTTGGGATGTGGTTGATGTGTTTTTTTAGTTCTAGGATTTCTTTCCTGTAATGGGCTATTTAAGGGCAAACCCACCAAATATGGGATACATTTCCCTACTACCTCACAACCCATTCAGTACAAAGGGGAAGAAGATGGGTGCCAACTGCAAATTCTTAGGTCTGTATCGTCTTAAAGGAGCTTAAAATGGTTGTATAATAAACGTTATACTTTACCTGCTCTGTGTAATACCAATGCACAGAACAGCTTCAAACCTACTCTTCTGGGGTCCCCTGCCAGTGCTCTCAGCTCCTCCTCTTCTGTGTCTGCCACCATAGCAAGTAAATTGTTATGGGGGCAGATGTGTGGTCTCGCTCCTGAGCCATGCTGTTTGTGTCCATAGACACACAGTGCGACACTACCTCCCATTTTCTGCTCACAGAGTTGATTGATCGTAGCAGGAGCCTAATGGCTCTTGATGTTGCCACTTTGTCCTATGAATACAGGAAAAGAGGACAGAGCTGCTACAGATGGGCACAGCTCTGGATCAAATGAGGTCTCAAGTAAGTATTTACGGGGGTGAGGGGGGTGAAAACTGCTGGTGTATTTGTTTTAGAACCACTTTTAAATGACATTCTGCATTGGATGAGAACAATGATACATTTGCCAAGGACTCAAATTTGTCCTTCTGGAGAGGATAAATGTCTTTCCCATTCCACTGATTAAGGTGGGGAGGGACTCAAACGGTAGTGACATAAACATGAAGTATAAAGGGATATGTGGGGGCCCTCATTGGCGAGAGAGTTTGACTGTGGAGAAGAAGTCACCCCCCCCCCCCCCATATGTTCTTGACTGTACACTATACAGTAAATCATTTATCAATAAAAACTTGTGATTAAAAAAAAAAATCATTAACTTTATTTTAAAAGCATGTTTCCGTTGATATTTAGCAGCTATATACTATGTAATTTATATATTACATGTGCAGGCTCTGCTTCTTAAATAGTTCTGGTGCACTAAAGTTGTACCTTACCGTTCAACCCTCAATGACTACAATAGCCAAGGTGGATCTAAAAATCTATATATCTAACAGAATAAGAGAAATGTGCATGCATGTAAATGTGAACATTACAGAAAAAAATGAAGACCTGTTACTAAATTAATTTAAAATACTGTGCTTCTTTATATAAGTCTTATATTTATACAAGGCCATGCATGAAAAAATTCTGATGGACTTCTATAAGAGAGTGTAAAGCAGGGCATATGATAAACATGGAGCGAGTAGCTGGACAAATGATACATATGGAGTTTTTAGTTAATTATAACAAAATGTATTTTCATGGAAAAAAGGGGCAAAAAAGGAACAAGTCGATCCACAAATGACTGGAATGAGAATCTTTGTAGAAGAAGAAACTAAGCAGCAAGATGAAGACAAATCAAAGACTTCAGACTTCTAGAGCCTGCAGAGCCATATACAGCCTTATATCTCTGCCAGGGTTCTTATGAAACTGGTTATTTTATCCTAAAGTAGCCTAAAAAGCTTTTATTAATCATAATCTATGCTGATGTACAGTAAAATAATTTTTGATGAGCATTTTTCATACAACTAAACACAGGTGAGTCATAACCTCAGTTCTGCGCATCTATGCGTTCCCAGGCCACTGCTACAGAATACTGTCCTTCACAACATTATTCTGCTCTACAGACTGTGGAAAAAGAAAAGATCAGTGAGACCAGAAAATTATAGAGGACACAATAATCATCAGGAATGTGTGTGTGGCTGTTTATTACATCCATTCTCTCGGAGCAGCAGGGATCATTCAGGGTATAAAGCGAGTTCTAGGTCAGTGGTCCACATCCAATTACCAGCATGTCAGAAGGCTTATTTGCAGACTGTGCCAATTGGCTCTTGAAAGCTCTAAGAAAGGCTGAGCCTGGGGAGCGTCTTGGTGGGAGACAGTGCGGCAAACAAGAGAGAATAATGTGACGTGAAAGTTCCCGGCAAGTAACAACAATACAAGAAATTAAAGGAACAAGCAGACTGAAAAGCTTTCCGATCCAATAAATGCTGTTTTATTTCCACTGGGAGCACTGAAAAGAAAATCTGTCCACTTCTGGAGCCTAAAGTTGGCCTGCCTGTTGATTTAGTTCATGCCAGACGATACAATGGGCAGAGCTTGTGCCTGGTTTGGATACCTACCTTGAAATTGGATGGATTCCTGTAGTCAGGCAAGTGATTACTTTGAACAGTTTCTAAGATGCTTCTTCCTCTAGAGGTAATTATATAAAGCAGAAAAATCCCCAGCACAGTATGATTAGTGAGTGAGGCCATGTGAAAGCTGGAGGAGACACAAGCCTAGGAAAGTGGTGTAGGACGTGGTGGTTATAAGTAGATGAGTTAGTGAGAATCTTCATCTTGCCTCTAAAACTCTGTCGCTTTACTTATGACTCATTATTGATCACCAATAAAGTGAAACTGCAAGCAAACCCCCTCAGCTGAGTTACATATTTATTAAACATCATTGGCTTTATTTTAAACACCTGTTTTGATATCAGATTTGTATGACTTGCTGCTTAACGGGAGGTAGGCTGAGGGTGGGTGGTAAGTTAATGACACAGTCTGAGCTGTAGCAAGTGACTGCAAAGACCAGATCTCTCGGTATGACTTTGTTGCCGCCCAGAGAATAGATTACCTCTTTGTCATGGTGCATTATATTTAGAAATAAAACAAAACTGTTCCACTCTGCTTGAAAATGACAAATCAGACAAAAGAACATGTTGAGTTTATCTCACTGTAGATCAAGGGTGCCCAACCTTTTGAAGAGCGACAAAAGAGGGGAATTCCTTGGGCGGATTATCAAAGTAACCCTAATGAAAGTTAGGCTGACCCCATTCCTCATGTTTGGAAAACAGAGCAAGAACCCCCTAAATGGGACTTTAAATTGGGACAACCAACTCATCAAGAGGAGAACAAATTATAAAAACAATCAAAGTTTATTTGTACACATTAAAAATGGTAAGACAACGCAGACCAGTGGTCTTTTAACCATTTCACCATTTTGTCATTACATTTGTCACTTGCTGTCGTCTTATCATGGGGACACACTCTTCCTGTTCCCTTGTGCACTAATGTCTTATGTTGCTTTGATTATATGCGTTGTCTTACCATTTTTAATGTGTACAAATAAACTTTGATTGTTTTTCTAATTTGTTCTCCTCTTGATGAGTTGGTTGTCCCAATTTAAAGTCCCATTTAGGGGGTTCTTGCTCTGTTTTGAAGAGCGAGGGCCACTTTAGCCACTTGGTAAATGGTTGCGAGCCACAATGAGGGGAGCGAGGATGACAGGTCTGTGTCCACACTGCATATGCAGAGCAGACACGGACACAGCACACTCTACTGGGCCCGCTGATCTCATCCACCCAGACAGAAAGGGATGGATTCCCTTCTGTTTTTTTAAGCGGATCGTATTGGAGATAGGCGGGTGTAAAAGGACACAAGTCCGTTTACATCTGCCACTCTATAGAGGTGAATGGAGAGTCCGATTGGGTATGCAAAAAAAAGGACAAGCATACCCAATTGGACCGATCATGTGAAAGGGGCCTTCCTCCTTCTTACTCAGGATTCCTGCAGGTATCGCTGGTTGCTGCTATCCCCCAAGGGGGTATGGCTGGTGACTGATGCTGGCTGTCCCCCAGGGCTGGTGCTGCTGGTGGGTACTGCTGATAGGTTCTACTGGCAGGTACTGCTGGCGGATACTGCTGCTGGGTACTGCTGGTGGATACCGCTGGCGGGTACTGCTGGTGGATACCGCTGGCGGGTTCTGCTGGTGGGTACTGCTGGCTGGTACTGCTGGCGGATACTGCTGGTGAATCCTACTGGCTGGTACTGCTGGCAGGTACTACTGGCTGGTACTGCTGGCTGGTACTGCTGGCTAGTACTGCTGGTGGGGACTGCTGGCGGGTACTGCTGGTGGGTACTGCTGGCTAGTACTGCTCGTGGGTACTGCTGGCTGTTACTGCTGCTGGGTACTGCTGGCTGGTTCCGCACCCACCATCCCCAAACATCAATGTGACAGGAGCTGGCACTAGAGGAAGCATGCAGTAGAGAGCAGAGCCAATGCTTCCTGTATCACTCCTGTCACAGACAGAGTACATTTGGTATCACTCCGCCTGTGACAGGAGCCGGCACTATGCAGGAAGCATCGGCTCTGCTTCCTCTAGCGCCAGCTCACGGGCCAGTGGTTGAGCACCCCTGCTGTAGATAAACACGTTTGTGTCTGGTCTGGCTTGGACATATAAGAGATATTACCCAGAATTCTCCTTCCTGTGATAGATAAATCTTCTTTACCATTAGAACTGAATTCATTTCAGGGTGAACTGTACTGATTGTTAAATCCATTAATGGGACCAATCATAGTTTTTAATTTTCAGAATAGAGAAATAATTCCATACCAGAAATGTGAACAATCTACCAGTTTCCCCGCTATGTTCAAAAACAAGTTGTCCGGCATGAAATGTATTATTCAAATTAAATGTGTGGACTTAACATTGAATATCTTGAAAACTGAGTTAGAAGGGAGAGGATATTCTGTTTCAAGTATTTTTAGCCTGTGATTCTTTGAGACCTCCTTGAGTTTTGCACACCTTGCTCCCAGTGTTATCTTTATTGATCGTTCACTCACGGGAAGGGTAACAGCGATATTGATGTGATGTATGCACAAAACAGCCAAGGAAAAAATCCCAGTTCCACTTGCCAACCAGCTTGAAACCAGCCCAATTAACCTGTATAACATTTGCAAATGCATGTGTAATCTGGAGGGCCCCGACAAGGCTCCCTGCATCCTCCAGACCTATCTCTGGCTTGTGAGAGACTCCACAGTGGGAGCACATGCATTCTGATGAGATAGATGTGGGCAGATAGGCTGGAGGGGAGCCCAACCTTCCTTAAAGGTACAAGGACACACGGAACACCCAGCACATAGCACAATGACTGCAAAGGTGTCAATGTGTTTGCCTGACCAAAATCAAGCATACAAAAAGTTGAGCCTCTGCCTCCATCTATAACTGGTCTATACAGCAAGGGGCATTGGAGGGCAACAAATGATACAAAACAGTCAAAGGAAAAATCCAACCTCTACTTGCCAACCAGCTTGAAACCAGTCAAATTAACCTGGCTAACAGTATGCGTTAAAAACAGGGGATTGGTTACACACATTTACAATTGCATGCATAAGCTAGAGGGCCCTGGCAAGGCACCCTGTATATTTTATATGTATGCAGTCTGCTTGACAGTGGATTAGTGGAGTCCAAACTCTTTAGAAATAGATTTTTTTGTAACCTTTTCAGCCTAGTGATCATCAATAATTGTTTTTGAAGGTTCGTAGAAATTATTGGCATACCTCGACAAACCTGTGCTGTTGAGATCAGACTTGGATAGCGAGGACCCACGTCTCTCTATTCTTTGAATAAAAAGGGCCTCCCACAGTCCTAAATAACTGAACAACCATATTTTAGGACTTGTATTAAAAAGGGATCATGTTTTAGTTGATCATTTTTTATGCAGAAATAAGTCAAAAGGGTGTACAATCTTTAAAGTATCACTGTAGTTTTTGAATGTGGACATCCTACTTAACCACTTCAGATCTGCGCTTTTCCGTGGCGCCGTCAATTGACGTCCACCCCTTTGCACACTTACCTCAGGGCCGCTGCTCTCTGCGTGAGCGTGCCTGCGCGTCGGGCAGACTCAATGTCCGCCGGCGACCTGCGATTGCCTAACAGAGAGGCAGAACGGGGAACCGCCAATGTAAACATGGCGGTTCCCCGTTCTGTCAGGGGACATAACAGAGATCTACTGATCCCTGTAATCGGGATCAGTTAGATCTGTTCTGTCCCTGCCTGCCCAGCCCCCACACAGTTAGAACACATACAGGGAACACACTTAACCCCTTGATTGTCCCCTACAGGTTAACCCCTTCCCTGCCAGTGAGATTTATACAGTAATCAGTGGTTATTTTTAGCTCTGATCGCTGTATAAATGTCAATGGTCCCAAAAAAGTGTCAAAAGTGTCTGATCTGTCCGCCGCAATATTGCAGTCCTGATAAAAATCGAAGATCGCCGCCATTACCAGTAAAAAAAAAAAAAATAATAATAAAAATGCCATAAATCTATTTCCATAGTTTGTCAACGCGATAAGTTTTGCGCAAACCAATCAATATATGCTTATTGGGATTTTTTTTTTACCAAAAATATGTAGAAGAATATATGTCAGCCTAAACTGATGAATAAATTTGTTTTTTTATATTTTTTTGGATATTTATTATAGCAAAAAGTAAAAAAATGGTTCTTTTTTCAAAATTCATGTACAGAGAAAGGGCGGTCATGGGACTTTGAATGAGGCAAGTCAAGAACATAATGTAAACAAATGATATAAACAAATGTAAATAAAATTCTTGCTCTGTTTATAGCGCAAAAAATAAAAACCGCAGAGGTGATTAAATACCACCAAAAGAAAGCTCAAAAAAAGGACAAAAAAAACATATGGGTACAGTGTTGTATGACTGAGTAATTGGCATTCAAAGTGTGAGAGTACTGAAAGCTGCAAATTGGTCTGGGCAGGAGGAGAGTTTAAGCGCCCAGTAAGCAAGTGGTTAAAGTAACATTAAAGCTTCAGTGTTTTATTATTTTATTTAAAAAAAAAAGTATACTTACCTGCTCTGTGCAATGGTTTGGCACTCCAGGCTCCTCTTCCAAGCCACTTTCTATGGGGGCACTTGTGTGGGCTCACTCCCAAGCTGCCCTGTCTGCATCCATTGATACAGACAGGCGGCTTGGCCCCACTCCCTTGTCACAGCATTTGATTGACGGCACTGGGAGCCAGGTGAGGATGGAGACCATGGTGAGAGCCGCTGCTCTGGTGCACATCGCTGGAATGGGATTGGGGTCAGGTAAGTATAAGGGGGGCTGGGGGAGATCCTGCCGCACAAGGAGTTTTACCTTAATGCATAGAGTCCATTCAAGTAAAAAACCTTTAGGCTTTAGAACCACTTTAAAGTTTTGTTTTTAAACCCAAGCTGATGTCTCCATCCATCAAAATGGGATGTTTCCATTAATTCACTGTATGTCTGGAGGAGGGATATTCAGTACTACCAATTGTAAGTTGGCTGTATACAAAATGGTCATATGCTGTGTAAGGGCTTTTGAAGTCCGTAGATGCTTGTGTACATTCAGATAACAGTACTTTATGTATGAGCTCTGACTTTCCTGGAATATTGGAACTATGCCAGGTGAAAGCCATGGCTCACTATCTTTACTCCTTCAGGATAATCGAGCAAACAGTGCAACACTGGCTAATTCTCACCCTTGGAGCCTCACCCAATGTCACCTAGTCCTGTTTTCCTAAAGGTTTTTTTTTCTGTTATCTTCATAATGGGCTTATGACTATTCATTTTTGTACACAAAATAGACCCTTGTATAGATAATTCTAAACCTCCTTTCTAGGCTGCTGTTCTTCTGTTGTATATCAAAATTCAAATAAAATTGTTGAAAGGGAAAGCCACGGGCCACCCAAGGATACTTAAGTTCACCTTTTATTAAAGTGGTTGTAAACCCTCAAGGCTTTTCACCTAATGCATATGCATTAGGTGAAAAACCTTTTCACTTGCAGCAGCCCCCGAGCCCCCCTTTACTTACCTGAGCCCGAACCGATCCCGCGGCGGGGACGAGCCTCGGAGCTCACTAGAGCTGCTCCGGTTCTCATGGGCTGGATTGATAGCTGGGGAGCCATTGGCTCCCGCGGCTGTCAATCAAGTCCAGTGACCCAGGAGCCGGGGCTGAGTCCTGCTGTTTGTGTGAATAAACACAACAGCAGGACTCGGGAGCGTGACCGCACGGGTGACCCCAGGGAAGCCTGGTGGTCACTCGAGAAGAAGAGGAGCCCGGAGCACTGCTGGAGGGCCCCAGAAGACGGGTTAGGGGCCACTCTGTGCAAAACTGCTGCACAGAGGAGGCAAGTATGACATTTGTCATTTAAAAAAAAAAAAAAAAATTAGCCTTTACAATCACTTTAAAAAATATGTATTTTTTTTTTTTTAATGTGCATCTAATTTTCTATTAGAAGGCTGCAAAGTATTGCACCTACAATCAGAAGATTGCAGTTGTAATTTCAGGCTCCTGCATAGTCTCCCTCAAGCTTTCAGCCCGTACCTCTGTACAGGCTGTCAGCTTGTAAGCTGGAGCAAGTGTGAGTAGACTATGAGCTTGCTTATCAGCATGCTTGTGGCCCATTCAAACAACAAGTCTACTGTAGACCCTTTTTTTTCCTCATTTACAGATTCATGTTAATGAATAATCTGGCTGCGAGGGCGGAGTCTCACATTATTATCTAAATGTGACAGCGGGAGCAAGGAGAGGATCCCCCGCCCGCTGCCCAGGGTGGGTAGCAGTTCTAGAGCATGTTGCACATTCTACCCTAAATATGGGTGAGGTCTGGAGCATGTTACATGGCATACCCTAAATATGGGTTTAACATTCTCCAGAAGGTGAACTTACCTTGTAAAGCAAACCTTTGCTTTGTTCAAGAACAGTTCAGCCGCTGCAAGTGCTCTCCTAGTAACTGAACAAAATGGCCAAGGAGTGAAGGCAAACAATGTGTTAATGAGGTGGGGGGGCATTAAAGTGAGCCTGTTGCTTTGCCCCTCATGGGAAAAGCAAAGGTTTACTATAAGGAGAGAATATTTTGTCTTACATGCTTTTTTTTTATAGCTTTTTAAATATTTAAACATTAATGCTCTCCTAAATTTAATGATTAACCCCTAAAATATTTTGCATAAGCTCTGCTTTAAAGTAGATGTTGCATAGAGCAAGTGAAACTCAAAATAATGCAATCGCCCGCACAAACTTATCTGAGGCCTACATTGGTGTCCTTATAGGTGGGAATTTATTTATTTCAGGTACTTCTATAGCACCGTCAATTTACGCAGCGCTTTACATATATATTGTACATTCACATCAGTCCCTACCCTCAAGGAGCTTACAATCTAAGGTCCCTAACTCACATTCATACACATACTAGGGCCAATTTAGACAGGATCTAATTTACCTACAGCATGTCTTTGGAGTGTGGGAGGAAACGGGAGTACCCGGAGGAAATCCACGCAGGCACAGGGAGAACATGCAAACTCCAGGCAGGTAGTGTCGTGGTTGGGATTCAAACCAGCGACCCTTTTGCTGCTAGGCAAAAGTGCTATCAACTACACCAGTGTTTCTGAACCCGTGGTACGCGTACCCCTTGCGGTACATGCACCACGGGCAGGGGGTACGCTGCACAGAGCCGAGTGAGACTCCTCGTTCTCACTCCTGCGGTGTCCTCCTGTCACAGCCTGCTGGGGGGTGGGGGATGCAGCCCGCACCTGGATGACCCCCCACGGAGGGTCCCGGAGGCATGATTCTTCAGCCGGATGTGCCAGCGCTAAAGGAGGCCCATGAGGGCAAAGGAGGGTGTGAGGTTTCTGTACGACATCCATTTAATCTAGGACAGATTTAACCGGG
>BLSH010000624.1:828320-843281 GCA_018402905.1 Glandirana rugosa
TTGTTAGCCAGTTGAGGAACAACCGGTTGTGTTCAAAAGATCAGAGCAGCAAGTTGAAAACAACCTTCAGCCGACATCTTAGCGCGCATGTGTGCTAGCCTAAAAGCCGGTCGTCCGACAACCTGCTTGCAACAACTAGTTGGTAGCCTAGCACACATGCCTGGAAATCCTAAGTAAAAATATAAATTGGTTCGACGTTTCTAATTTGAACTAACTAACGACACCGACTTGCGGGTTGAAATCGAGTTAAAAGTGTTTAGTAGTTATACTGGCCACATGTTTTCATAATAAGTTTTCACATATTTTGCTTTCAAAGACAAAAGAGTAACTTTGGTCATTTCGTGACAAACGAAAAAAAAAAAAAAAACATCTTAATTTTCTTATGTATGCGATAAAATCCTTAAGTGGACGAACCTGGAAAGTTATAAAAAGTCACAGTGGTGGAACAAATACCTGCAGATATAATGACAGTCAAAGGTACCAGCTTACTTATACTTAAAAGTGCTGATTATATTGTATACATCAAATGGCAAAAATCCCCATTAAATTTATTTTAACTCAAGGTGGTGACACTGAAAAATATTGAAAGGTCCAAGCAGGTGAATTCCTAAAATAGCGTATGTATTCTTTTAATTCTACAAAAAAAAAAAAAAAAGCAAACAGTGCTTTACTGGTTTCAATGAGAAAACAGAAACTTTCGTTTTATACACTTTTGAATAATACTTTTGTACACCGGTCATATTGATGATTTGTGAAAATTGAGCTAAAGTTGGGCGTTCAGCCACAGCAATCAATCAAGTTTAATCTTTGCAGCTTGGTTAAATATAAAAATGAATCCTAAAGGCCCGTACACACGATCCGATGGTTGATCAACAACGTTCGTCCAACAGCCTGCTGGCCGAAAATCCGATCGTGTGTACGCGCGATTCTACAGCCGACTTCCAACAAAAGTTGAACGACGAGACTAGAAAACTTGTGTTGGCCAACAAGGAGTTGACCGATTGTTGGCTCGTGTGTACAGAAGTTGACCAACCAAAAGTTGGAAGTGCAAACATGCATGTTCGGAATCCAGGAAGTGTTCGATCGTGTAACCTGTGTTTGTAATTCACAAATCACATTCACCTGAACTTCCTCGTTGTACGCTCGTAACACGTCACTACGTTTGGCTTTGTTGGCTGATTACTTGATTCACGTTAGTACGCTAGACCAAGCTGCTGTCGCCCAATTTGGGCAAAAGTTGAACGTTCTGTTGACCAACCATTGGCTCGTGCGTATGAGGCTTAACAGTTGTTATGGACAACAGCTTCACATTTGCAGCCTAACAGTACTCAGCACTTGTCCACATTTCAGGTGTATTCAGCTCAAAAACAAGCTTGTTAGAAATGGGTTTAAAGAATCCTTCCATTTATTATACAATTATACAAGTGTGCTTTTTTTTTTGTTCATTTGTAAAACTTTGCAAAAGAAACATTACATTTTGTGTCAAGGAAAAAAAGTCGTTACACATTTTTCAATTTGACATTTTCCCTCTTATTAGAAGTCATAAAATATTAATGTTATCATCAGGCAGCCATAAAGCACTTATTGTGTTGGCAGACGACTTCTCTGGAGAACTATTACCTAAGGAAGTAAAATAGTAATTAAAGGACTGAAAACTACTTTAGCAGAAAATGAAGTCTTGCTGGAGAGTTACACAGCTGATTTGTGAAAATATGAGCAAAAGAAATGATTGCAGCCACTCAGCGAGACCATTAGACTTTTAGCTTTTATTATTTATCTTGTACTGAGAAAATAAGATGTGCCATGACCATGGCATGATACGTAACATGGTATATGTATCACAAAGACCCTGATTCGTGAAGCTGTAATGGCATTTAAGTCATGCAAATAGTTCTTAAAACATGCTTAAAGTGTTACTAAACCCAGGACCCTGCATTCACTATATCTGGTCTCCCACAGTACACAGAACATGGAAATGCAATTATTTTAATAAATATAAACTGCTAAATATCTTTTCTCATCAGCAGTATATAGCAGTCTTGTGACTTCTATCAGTGTCTGGTTAAACACTTAACCACTTTAGCCCTGGAAGGATTTCCCCCTTTAGGACCAGAACCCTTTTTGCGATTCGGCACTGCGTCGCTTTAACTGAAAATTGTGCGGTCGTGCGACGTGGTACCCAAACAAAATTTGCGTCCTTTTTTTCCCACAAATAGAGCTTTCTTTTGGTGGTATTTGGTCACCGCTGCGTAATTTCTGATCGCCGTTATAAACAAAAGAAGAGCGACAATTTTGCAAAAAAACCCAAATTTCTTACTTTTTTCTAAAATACAAATTTAAAAAAAAAACATTTTTTTCATCGGTTTTGGCCGATTTATATTCTTCCTCATATTTGTGATAAAAAAAATCGCAATCTGCGTTTATTGATTGGTTTGCGCAAAAGTGGTCGCATTTACGGATGATGAGAATTCATTTCTGGGGTTTTTATTTTTTTTATTTTTTACTAGTAATGGCGGCGATCTGCAATTTTTAGCGGTACTGCGATATTTCAGCAGACATGTCGGACTATTTTGACACTTTTTTGGGACCATTGGCATTTATACAGCGATCAGTGCTATAAAAAATGCACTGATTACTGTGTAAATGCCATTGGCAGTGAAGGAGTTAACCTGCAGGGGGCGTTCTAAGGGTTAACTGTGTTCCCTGGGCATGTTCTAACTGTGGGGGGACTGCCCTAGCATGTAGAGGAAGGCTGTGATCACAGCCCTTCCCCCCTCACAGAACGGAGGTCCGTGTTTACTTACACGGACCACCGTTCTTTCACTCCGGGGGGGGCATCGCTGGTGGCCGGCGGAGATCGAATCCGCCGCACCCGCTCCCTGGCCCTCCCCGGACACAGTGAGCGCGCGGGCGCGCCTCCGGCGGCGCGCCCGCGCGCTCACTGGGCTCGATCTCGCAGCCGCCGTCATATGACGGCGATTTGCGCAATAGAGCCAACTTGTCGCCGTCAATTGCCGACCAGCGGTCAGCAAGCTGTTAAAGACCGCCAACCGCATGTATACTGTGGCAGGGTGGCTCTATTGCGTGAAACAAAGTACCTTTACATCATTTTGTGCAATAAATGCTGTGAGCGTGCGCGCCCACTCCACGGAGGAGGAGCCAATCCACGGGTTGGGCGGACCCGATGTCCGCCAGCCACCCGCAATCGCTCCACAAAGAGGCAAAACGGGGATCTGCCTATGTAAACAAGGCAGATCACCTATCTGACAGGGAAGTACACAGAGATCTTCTGTTCCTTGTAAGCAGGAAACTGTATCTCTGTGTTCTTCCTGTCAGTCCATCCCCCACACAGTTAGAAAACATTCCCAGGGAACACACTTAACCCTTTGATTGCCCCTGATGTTAACCCCTTTCCTGCCAGTGTCATTTATACAGTAACAGTGCATATTTTTAGCACTGATCACTGTATTGGTGTCACTGCTCCCTGAAAAGTGTCACTTAGGCCCCTTTCACACTGCCGCGACTTTGACATGATTTTGACGCAATTTTGGCGTGATTTCAGGGAATGCCTGTGCAAACTTGAGGTCTATGGACCTCAACTCGCATGAAAGTCGGACCAAAGTAGTGCAGGGACTACTTTGAAGTCGACACAACTTGAAGTCATACAGATATGAATGGTTGTCATTGGAAATCATGGGGAATGGCTTGTCATGCGACTTTTTAGTCTAAAGTCACAGGACAAGTCGCACAAGGGTGCAAGGGGCCTTTGTCTCAGATTTGTCCACCGCAAAATCGCAGATCACCACCATTATCAGTAAAAATAATAAAAAAAAAAGAAAAGTCCATAAATCTAAATCTATCCCATAGTTTGAAGACATTATAACTTTTGCACAAACCAATCAATATATGCTTATTGGGATTTTTTTTTTTACCAAAAATATGTAGCAGAATACATATTGGCCTAAAGTGATGACAAAATTAGATTTTTTACATTTTTTTTGGATATGTATTATAGCAGAAAGTAAAAAATATTGTTTCTTTTTTTTAAAAATTGTTTGTCTTTTTTTGTTTATAGCGCAAAAAATAAAAACCGCAGAGGTGATCAAATACCACCAAAAAAAGCTCTATTTGTGGGGAAAAAAGGACATTAATTTTATTTAAGTTCAGTGTCGCACAACCGCGCAATTGTCAGTTAACCACTCGCCAACCAACCACCGTCAAAAGGTGGCAGGTCGGCTCTATTGCGCAAGTCGCCTTAGCTGTACGGTGATGCTTTAAGAGACTGCAGGCCGATGCACGTGGCCGGCGGGCGCGATGTTCGCGGGGTACCCACAATCGCTCCTCACAAAACCGGAATGGGGATCTGTTCATGTAAAAAAACGGATCCCTGTTTTGACAGGGAAGTGGAGAGAGATCTGCTGTTCCCAGTGATCGGGAGCAGCTTTCCCTCTCCACCCCCAGTCACTACATTCCCCCCACAGTTAGAAACACCTACCTAGGGAACACTTAACCCCTTTATTGCTCCCTAGTGTTAACCCCATCCTGCCAGTGACATTTATACAGTAATCAGTGGTTATTTTTAGCTCTGATCGCTGTATAAATGTAAGTGGTCCCAAAAAAGTGTCCGATCTGTCTGCTGCAATATTGCAGTGCCGCTAAAACTTGCAGATCGCCGACATTACTAGTAAAAAAAATAAATAAATAAATAGAAATACCATAAATCTATTCCCATAGTTTGTAAACGTGATAACTTTCGCGCAACCCAACCCAAGAAAAATTTTTTTTTTTATAATTTGTTTTGGATATTTATTATAGCAACATTTTTAAAAAAAAAATTATTTTCTTTCAAAATTGTTGCGCTTTTTTGGTTTATAGCGCAAAAAATAAAAACCACAGAGGTGATCAAATACCACCCAAAAGAAAGCTCTATTTATGGGGAAAAAAAGATGGCAATTTTGTTTGGGTACAGAGTCGCATGACCGCGCAATTGTCAGTTAAAGCGACACAGTGGTTAAAGTAATGAAGGCAGTTTTGAAAAATATGTCCTGGTCATTAAAGCAGAGTTCCACTTGTTTTTTAGTTTAAGTCATCAGCTACAAAAAGTATAGCTGTTGACTTTTAATAAACAGACACTCACCTGTCCCACGGTCCAGAGATGTGGCCGATCAAAGCCTTGCTCCTTTCCCCTCCTCTCCGCTGCACCGCCATAGCAACTGTGGGCTCCCGGCCGTGACAGCTTGCGGCTTCAGGGCCAGGCGCGCACTGCGCATTTGTGAGTCGCGCTGCACTCTCCTCTTGGCCAGGCAATCTCCTGGGACCTATGACATGTCCCAGAAGATTGACAGGAGGGAGGGGCCGCCTAAGAGGAGAGGAGGAGTCACCTAGGTGGCCAGAAGATGGAAGGTGGAAGAGGGACAGGAAGTACCTGTCTAAACCAGGTACCCACTCCCCCCCACCAAGAAAATTACATGCCAAATGTGGCATGTAAGGGGGCGAGGAGTGCTTAAAGTGGAAGTTGCACTTTTGGGTTGAACTCCGCTTTAAGTAAATAAAACCTTCTGGGGCTGAAGTGGTTATAGCTTGTAGGAGGAGTTCTAATTCTCCCCTGACTTTTCTGTCAGGCTGACCTTCTGTCTGGACAGTGCTGATTGGCTTTGTGCTGATAACATCCACTCTCCCAAGAAAAAAAAAAAACATACACACCAAACTGAGCATGTGCAGCTTGTCTCCTAGCCTCTGTTCTATCAGGAGACAGATTGGGGACTTTGGAAGAAGGGGAGGAACAGAGAAGACAGGATCAAACAGCCTTTTTACACAATGCAGAGGATTAACCCCTTAGGTTGCATAGTGAATATAACTAGCATGCTTTACTGCATATACAGACTGATTTTACTGCTGTGGGTTTAGTAACACTTTAAAGCAGAAATGTACTATTTACCTCCCCTCCAGCAAAACAAATTCAGTGAGCTTCCTCACCAGTGCTGACATCTTCGTCTGGTCTTCATCCTGGTTCAGCATCTTTGATGATGTAACTTCAAAGCATGCACACGGGAGTTTAGTTAGGGTATCCCAAGAAGGTGCACTAAGCCAGTGGTTCTCAACCCTGTCCTCAAGTACTCCCAACAGGCCATGTTTGCAGGTTTTCCTTTATCTTGCACAGGTGCTTTAAATCTGAGTCAACGGCTTGGTATTTTGAACAGCTATTTTATCTAAGAGCAATTCCCAAAACATGGCCTGTTGGGGGTACTTGGGGACAGGGTTGAGGATCACTGCACAAAGCTACGCATGCCCAGCTCAGCTTACAGTTTGCCAGCTGGAAGGTTTGAAGCTCTTATTGCAGAAGAGACTGTTTCTTTTTCCATAAAAAACCTACCTCCTATCAGTCTTTTTCAAGCAAAGTCTTACTTTAACTATCATACAATAATACAAATTAAGAGGCCACCCATAAAGTAATAGTAAACCCTCAGTTATTTTAAGGACTTTCAGCAGCTGATTTTATCACTTAAGAAGGAAATAAAATCGCTTGATTCCACCATCAACACTGGCTGTGTTGATGGCATAATGCCTCCTACAGCGCTATTGTGTTCTGCTAGTGGGGGTTGGGGGTGGCGTGAGAGGCCTTCTCAGCCAGCAAAACACAATAATTACTGCTAATGGATATAGCTGCCGGCAGACTGGTGGTACTGGTACCCAAGTCGATTGATGTATACTTGGGTATACTTAGCCTGTCCATAGATGGGTCGAATCTTGGCCAATCCATGTATGGCCGGCTTTACTGAGCTTAAAGCTTCTTTATCTTTTAATCTTTGCATGTGTTCCGGTTTAAGCTGGTGCCATGCCTGCTGCCCCTGGTTTCCAGTTTAAGAGTGGCTCCTTTCTCTTGCAGCATCTGATGGAGCCACTCTTGCATACAGGGGCTAGAGTTAAGCCTTCCTACAGTGTGTGCATAAGAAGAAGCATACAGTCCTGTAGTCTAAGATGGCAAGGCATTTCCCTGATCCTCCCTCCTTCTCCTCCATCTCAACTAACAGACTGACTGGAGACTGCACTGTCTACTGTTTATTCTTTCCTTTCAGAGCAGACATTCAGTGAAGCAGCAATGCAAAGTAATGGTTTTGCACAGAGTGGGCTGGATTCTCCTCTTCTCGGGTCCCTCTTTGGCGCTCCTGGCTCCTCCCTCCTGTTGGGTGCCCCCACAGCAAGCAGCTTGCTATGGTATGGGGGCACCCGAGCCGAGCCACAGCTCTGTGTGTCCATTCACACACAGATGGGCAACTTGGCCCCACCCCTCCATCTCCTGATTGGCTCACTGGCTGTGATTGACAGCAGCGGCAGCCAATCAGGAGTGTGAGTCCCCGGAGAACCAAGGTTCTTATTGAGATCGCTGGATCAAGGTGGGGCTCAGGTAAGTATTAGGAGGGCTGGGGGGGCTGCTGCACACAGAAGGTTTTTTACCTTCATGCATAGAATACATGAAGGTAAAAAACCTTGTGTCTTTACAACCACTTTAATAACTCCGGCCCCTCCATTCATAGGTTATTGTCTATAAATAAAGGAGTTGGACGAAAAAGGATGGGCATAGTCGGGCTCCCTTGATGAGTGTCTGTCACGACCCCTTATTTCTATTAACCCCTGTAACATTGGAAAATAATAGTAGACGTGGTGGGGGGTCATTGAAGGAGGAAGATTTTGGCAAAGGAGGACACAGCAGCTCAAGGGACACATCTCAATGAAGGTAAGTAATGTCTTTTGTGCTGGCTTTTAATTTTTTAAAGTTTGGGTAAACTTTGGCTTTAATAAAGTGCCACAAACCTACCTAAAGTTTAGCATACATGGGTGTTTTTAGTTTAGTTTCCCCACATGTGTTGAAAAATACTTTTGAAGGATCTGGAATGAAGTTTGAATAGGATTGTAGGCAGCAATGTTCACTTTCATTGTTACTTTTGCTAAATATATATTTACAACTGTAACCAGGGCTATATTATATATCCCAGTCTGAACTGATAAAAATCAAATGCTTTCAAGCATAAATAATTGAGTGAAATTTCTATTCAAATCAAACATGGCATTAAAGAAAAGCAGAGGCTATGATGTAACAAATAAGAACCAGAATTCTAAAAGAACAGCCTATGATGCCACTTGCCTGCCAACAGCATGCTATTCAGCATCAAACAGGTTTCAATTATCGTAAACGTTCCTTTAGAATGTTCTCTTTTCTTATTCAAATGCTAGACCCTCGTGCAGAAGTTCTTTCCTGCAGTGCAGCTCTGGACTCATCCACTGCTGGTCATTGAGATCTACAATGACTGAATGGGTCACATGAGCCCTCAACCCCCTGTGGTCCTAATCCTACGGTTCACCAGAACAATGTTCCCTGCCAGCATAGGATTAGCTATTGTACTCTGTGTCCAAACCTGGCCTGTGACCTCACCAGCAGCTACAATCTTGGATGTCTAATGTCTCCTGCCGATAGTCCGACATAGTGTCCTTTCCAGCTCCTGTGCTGCTAAAGAATAAAAACCTCTATACTCTTCTTAGCCTTTTATTACTGGCAGTGCTATGTATTAATTGCTCGGGTAATAAAGTAGGTAATAAAACACTGCAGGGTGTGTAATTATAGGAAGATAATTGCAAGGCACAATATGGAGCACCAGTAATTAGTCCTTGACATACCTAAAGTGATTTAGTGAGAAAATTCTATGTAGAGCAAGAGCGTGTTGTTAGTAAAGATATGGATAATTGAATCATTTAGTACATAAATGAACTCAAACAATTAAAATGCAAATCAACAGGTACATTTGAAAGCTTGGCTTTACTTATGACTTCTTCGGAGTGAACAATACATTTTTTTTGCAGTTAGTTCAATTTCCAAGTATTAGTCTCTGGATTATTGATATTATCGTTCTTTACATTAGTGAAAATAGAATGCAGAAGGCCTCTGAGCAATGGAATGTATAGGCCCTCCTTCTGCAGGCAAATCTATAGCCCAACGTCTACCAAGGTATTAAAGCGTAACTACACTGCATCCAAGCACCACAAACCAAAAATGCTATTTAATTCATTTTTAAAATTCACAGCAAACTCACTCATCCGTCCATGTCTCCATGCTTTATTTTGCTGAGAAATCACCTTGCATTTATGGCCATCTTGAGTCAGGGCAGATGATTCGTGTAACTGAAGGAATGTAAAGTAACACCTAGATCCCTGTAACCAGTTGCCGACTACCCCATAGCACATTTACTGCTACAGGGCAGCCGCGCTGTGCAGAATCACGTATATATACATAATCCTGCCCTTCCAGGTATCAGGCGTGAGTGCACACCGGCGGCGGCTCACTCCCACTGTGATTCTACACAGTGGGTACCGCAGACCCAATGTCCACCGGCACCCGCTGATCATTCTGTACACAGACAGAACGGCAGTCTGCCTATGTAAACAAGGCAGATTGCCGTTCTGTCAGTACAGAAGGCAGGAACACTGATCTATGCCTTCCACTAATAAAAGCAACCCCCCCCCCCCCTACAGTTAGAAAGCACATTTTAGGCACACAGTTAACTCAATTGATTGCCCCTGATGTTAACCATTTCCCTGCCAGTGTCATTAGTACAGTAACAGTGCATATTTTTAGCACTGATCACTCTATTAGTGTCACTGGTTCCCAAAAAAGTGTCAGTTAGGTTTCCTGCAATATCGCAGTCGCAGTTGCTGATCACCGCCATTACCAGTGAAAAAAAAAAAGGAAAAGAAATAAACAAAAATTCCATAAATATACATTATCTCACAAAAGTGAGTACACCCCTCACATTTTTGTAAATATTTTATTGTATCTTTTCATGTGACAACACTGAAGAAATGACACTTCGCTACAATGTAAAGTAGTGAGTGTACAGCTTGTATAACGGTGTAAATTTGCTGTCCCCTCAAAATAACTCAACACACAGCCATTAATGTGTAAACCACTGGCAACAAAAGTGAGTACACCCCTAAGTGAAAATGCCCAAATTGGGTTCAAAGTGTCAATATTTTGTGTGGCCATCATTATTTTCCAGCACTGCCTTAACCCTCTTGGGCATGGAGTTCACCAGAGCTCCACTAGAGTCCTCTTCCACTCCTCCATGATGAGATCACGGAGCTGGTGGATGTTAGGGACCTTGTGCTCCTCCGCCTTCCATTTGAGGATGCCCCACAGATTCTCAATAGGGTTTAGGTCTGGAGACATGCTTGGCCAATCCATCACCTTTACCCTCAGCTTCTTTAGCAAGGCAGTGGTCGTCTTGGAGGTGTGTCTGGGGTCGTTATCATGCTGGAATACTGCCCTGAAGAGAGGGGATCGTGCTCTGCTTCAGTATGTCACAGTACATGTTGGCATTTGTGGTTCCCTCAATGAACTGTAGCTCCCCAGTGCCGGCAGCACTCATGCAGTCCCAGACCATGACACCCCCACCACCATGCTTAACTGTAGGTAAGACACACTTGTCTTTGTACTCCTCACCTGGTTGCCACCACACACGTTTGACACCATCTGAACTAAATAAGTTTATCTTGGTCTCATCAGACCACAGGACATGGTTCCAGTAATCCATGTCCTTAGTCTGCTTGTCTTCAGCAAATTGCAGGTTTTCTTGTGCATCATCTTTAGAAGAGGCTTCCTACTGGGGCAACAGCCATGCAGACCAATTTGATGCAGTGTGCGGCATATGATCTGAGCACTGACAGGCTGACCCCCCACCCCTTCAACCTCTGCAGCAATGCTGGCAGCACTCATACGTCTATTTTCCAAAGACAACCTCTGGATATGACGCTGAGCAAGTGCACTCAACTTCTTTGGTCAACCATGGTGAGGTCTGTTCTGAGTGGAACCTGTCCTGTTAAACCGCTGTATGGTCTTGGCCACCATGCTGCAGCTTAGTTTCAGGGTCTTGGCAATATTGTTATAGCCTAGGCCATCTTTATGTAGAGCAACAACTCTTTTTTTCAGATCCTCAGAGAGTTCTTTGCCATGAGGTGCCATGTTGAACTTATAGTGACCAGAATGAATGAGTGAGAGCAATAACACCAAATTTAATACACCTGCTCCCCATTCACACCTAAGACCTTGTAACACTGACGTGTCACATGACTCCGGGGACGGAAAATGGCTGATTGGGCCAAATTTGAACATTTTTATTTAGGGGTGTACTCACTTTTGTTGCCAGCGGTTTAGACATTAATGGCTGTGTGTTGAGTTATTTTGAGGGGACAGCAAATTTACACTGTTATACAAGCTGTACACTCACTACTTTACATTGTACATTGTATCATTTCTTCAGTGTTGTCACATGAAAAGATAGAATAAAATATTTACACAAATGTGAGGGGTGTACTCACTTTTGTGAGATACTGGATCCCATTGTTTGTAGGCGCTATAACTTTTGTGCAAACCAATCAATATTGGGATTTTTACAGAAATTTTGTAGCAGAATACATATTGGCCTAAATTGATGAAGAAATTTGATTTTTTACATTTTTTTTATTGGATGTGTTTTATAGCAGAAAGCAAGAAATATTTTTTTTTTTTTTTAAATGTCGGACTTATATTTATAGCGCAAAATATAGAAAACGCAGAGGTCATCAAATATGACCAAAATAAAGCTCTATTTCTGTTTAAAAAAAGGACATTCATTTTGTTTGGGTACAGCGCCGCACGAGCGTGCAATTGTCTGTTATAATAACTTAGTGCCGTATTGGTCAGGAAGGGGGGTAAATATTCCGGAGGTCAAGTGGATAATTAACTGTGTAAAGAAAAACTTATGCTGGGTGAAATATTTGGCAGCCATTGTTAGCCAAATGTTATCTAGCTTCTATGCTGAACCTCTCATGGCTGAGAGTAAAAAGGCAGATCCTAGACAGCTGGAATCAGCAACATTTGAGAATGTTGATTGCTGCAAAAGTGGCAGTTAGAGGCTTCAAACCAACCATTTATCACTTATAGGGGTGATTACAATGCTCAGCTTTTATTCATTCATGCAAAACCTTTATCCTAAAAGGAAAAAAAAACTGTTTGCTGTAACTGCTTAGGCCTCATGCACACAGGATGTTTTTTGACTGTTTTTCAGCAGCTGTTTTCAGCTGCAGACATTTTTTTTTTCTACAGTCAATAAACCCTCCATCATGTTATCCTATGTGGTCATGCACACACAGGCTGTTATCAACTGTTTTTAGCAGTGACGTTTTTGAGCTGTAAAAAAAACCCAAGAGCTGAGGGTTTTTTTGGACTGTTTCCAGCTGTAAAAACATTCAAACAATTAAAAAAGTCCAAAAATGGCGTTAATATAATGCTGGTAAAAGCTGAAAACATCCCTGATAAGCTACTGACGTTTTTGGCTGCTTTTTTAAAGTCCTGTGTGCATGAATGTCAAGTGAATGTTTTTAATTTGTTATTCACTTGTGTAAAGTTCATCTAAATCCACTAGCCCATCTACTACTACCCTTTCCAGACAATTCTGCTGTCCAAGGGTGACTCTGTTGCTCCTCCATAGAGGGAGAATCCACCCTAGGTGGTCATTTACTCTAGCGGTTGGGGGATGGTAAAACCAGGGGGTTGAGGCCCCATTTTTACCACCTCTCAGCCACTCCCCTTTAGTTGGAAAGGCAGCAGCCAGGGGTGTGCACATGCTATGGCCGTGATGTTTCTTGGTCATGGCATGAATTATACCTCCTTTAGCATTCGGCGGCCACCAAATGTGACCCATTCAAGTAAATGGGGCAGCGCTCCACTTGCCCTGCAACCACACAGTTATGCCACAGGAAGTGAGGAGGTGGTACAATGCTCCTCAACTTACGCCCACGAACGTTGTCACGTGTGATGAAACATGTAGGGTGGAGCGACTTGCTGATATCATTGCGAGTTCCCGGAAGTGCAATTGCTGTGTTTCTATCTGGCCGGCGAGGAATGCAATATATAACGCCATGATGGCTTTTTTGATGTAAGTGCGTTTTTAATCTTCAATAAATTCATCAGTAAGGTTTTACACTATTGAAGCATTTCTTTTCATGTTCTTATGAGAGACGGTATGGGATGATGCTGCATTGAGAACCATTATACAACCATCTGCCAGCGGGGAGAACCTTTGGAACCGCTCTTTGGTGATCTAAAGCGGGGTTGTTCAGTTTCAAGCTCTGTTGACTTCTCTTTAATTAGGGGGTCATATACAGTCGGTAAGCGTGTGCGCTTTCCATAAGAGGTGGTGGCTTTTCCTTTATGGGTGATGGATGCTCATCACATATATAAGAATATATGATGAACACATGAAAAGAGGACTTTACTTTTCAAAGTGGACTTTTTTGTATTTGTAGTCACTGTAAGATATATGTTTTCTATATATACACTGTATACTACTTGGTGCATTTCATTTTTGCAGTGCGACTTCATATGTTGAAAATGCCTCCTCAACGCCTGCCAAATGCTCTCTGAAGAGCGTGTCGAATGCAGATTGCGCTTCAAAGAGCACCGCAAGTGTAAATGAGGCGTAAAGCCTCGTACACACGGGGCGACGATCGTATTCAACACGTCGTACTAACGACCGTTGCATGCGGAATCGATCGTCTGTGGCCGCTCTTTCAACAGTTGAACATACGACGGTCGTGCATGGGAGTTGTATGTGCAGACTAGAAAACTTGGTTGTACCAACAAGCTCGCATACGATCGTTGTATCGTGTGTAGAGCAGTTGTGTACAACAAGTTGTATAGTGCTAAACACGCATGCGTCAAGTCCGTAACGGGCGGAAGTGTCCGTTCGTGTAAAACTAGGCTTCTGTTTCCCAATTGCATATTCGTTGGTCTATTGCCAATTCAATTCAAATAGTGAAATGCGGCGCACATTAGCATCTTTTTCAGTGGGATAATAATGAAGATGCACATTGCTAGTGATACACATGATACAAATGTCATAAAGGACAGTTGTTCTGTAGTGATATTAATAGAATTTGCATTATTTACAATCTCTTTTCTTCTATTTACCATTTCCACAATATTATAAGCTCTGAAATATGAGAATTCCTTGAATTGAACGTGTTTGTGGTCCCTTGCTATTTGTTTTAACTTTTCTTTTTAATGTAACTGCCTACCTCAAACCTGGCATTTTCTTTAACCTGTACAGAACCACGCTATAGCCAAAAGACGGCTACAGCGCGGCTCTGAAAATCCGGGAGGACGTCCATGGACGTCCTCCCCCTTGCCCGCCCCCTGCGCGCACTCGCAGCCTGCGGCGGCGCGCTCTCGCGGCCGCTGCACGCTGCGTGGGCGTGTCCGCGGGTCGGGCGGACTCGATGTCTGCCCGAGACCCGCCGATCACCTGTAGCAGCCTCAGAACGGGGAACCGCCGATGTAAACACGGCGGTTCTCCGTTCTGTGAATGGGACATAGCAGATCTACTGATCCCTGTCACTGGGATCAGTTAGATCTCTTATGGCCCGACCAGCTCCACCCCCCCACAGTTAGAACACACCCAGGGAACATTTCTTAACCCCTTCACTGCCCCCTGCTGGTTAACCCCTTCACTGCCAGTGACATTTATACAGTAATCAGTGGACATTTAAATTTCTGATCGCTGTATAAATGTCATTGGTCCCAAAAAAGTGTCAAAAACGTACGACATGTCCGCCCCAATATCGCACTCCTGATAAAAATCGCAGATCGCGGCCATTACCAGTAAAAAAATAAAATAAAATAAAAATGCCATAAATCAATGTCCATAGTTTGTAGGCGCTATAACTTTTGCGCAACCCAATCAATAAACGCAGATTGCGATTTTTTTTACCAAAAATATGTAGAAGAATATATATCGGCCAAAACTGATGAATAAATTTGTCTTTTTATTTTTTATTTTTGGATATTTATTATAGCAAAAAGTAAAAAATATTGTTTTTTTTTTTCAAAATTGTCGCTCTTTTTTTGTTTATAGCGGCGATCAGAAATGACGC
>BLSH010000676.1:3428-15389 GCA_018402905.1 Glandirana rugosa
ACCAAGGAGTCGTATCCAGGGGATTGTACGAACCTCAGGGTCTCCATGTGTAATGTTGACCTAGTCCTGTTTTCAGTCTACCTTTAGACGGGACTGGGTCTTGTGGAGATGATGACCTCGACATTCACATAAAATTGTCAGTGGGTCCAGAATGGTTCAGTAACCAAGGGGTCGTTTCCAGGGGGTTGTGGGAATCTTAACGTCTCCGTGTGTAATGTTGACCTAGTCCTGTCTTGAGTCTACCTTTAGACGGGAGTGGGTCTTATGGAGATGATGACCTCGACATTTAATTTTCGTCGCCAGTCCTGGTGGTCCGAAACCGTGTTGTCTTCGATATCACCAGCTCCAGAGGTTTAATATCTCAGCATCTCCATGCTTGTTGCATGCCTGACTTGGGTTACCTGTTTGGTCCTAGATTCCTGCAGACAACTTTCATGAGTTCCATTTGAAGCCATTTGCTTCTGTTGTGCCAAAGCCTGGTGGTCCTGACCGCTGCTTTTAATTTACAGCTCCAGTAGTAGAGGTATTCTGGGTGAGGGCAGATTTCCATCTGAGTTCTGTCCTGATCCAGTTGTAATGTGTGCCTCTGCAATTCTAAGGGTGTTGGGGGACCTTTGCTGGGGAACCAATGACTTGGTAAGACCTGGGTGACTGTTAAAATACACTTACAGCTCCAGTAGTAGAGGTGTTCTGGGTCAGGGCAGATTTCCATCTGACTTTTGTCCTGATCCAGTTGTAATGTGTACCTCTGGGACTCCAAGCATGTTAGGGGACCTATGCTGAGGAACCAATTCCTTGAAAAGACCTGGGTGACTGTTAAAATGAAAAGCAGTATCCTGATGCCAGGGTATCCTTCCATCACTTGTGGGTTAAGGACTCCATGATAAGCCTATAGATAGTCCATGGAATCCCAGCATTGGGATAGTTTCTGCCTTGTGGTACTGCAAGATTCAAGTGTTGTACTTCTTCAAGGATCTGATCTGCAGGGAACTCAGCCAGCTTCCAGACCCAAACAGTGGGGCACTCAGCTTCCAGACCAAGGTGGCAGGGCACCTAGCCAGTTGCCAGAACCTGGCAGCAGGGTATCTAACAGACTAAAGGACTATGAAATTTCAAATGCATTTTTTATAAAATGACAGGGCACTTTTAAAGCAGAGGAAGTTGCTTTCAACCAAACCATAAAGACATCATATGGCTGGTGTCATAGCTGATCACATGTACAACACCATGAAAACTTCAGATCAAAGAGAAGTTAAGATGGTTTCTTGCTTGTAAAGGATAAGAGAGGCCAGTGGACGCAATAATAACCACCAACATTGGTGTTAGTGGGTGCTAAAATCTCCAGCATTGGTGTCAGTAGAGGCAATATTAACCCCAGCATTGATGTCAGTGGACGCAATAATAACCCCCATTGTTAGTGTATACAATCATAACCCTTAACATCAGTGTCAGTAGATGCAATAAAAACAACCAACATTGGTGTCAGTGGATGCAATATTAACCCCAAACTTTAATTTCAGCGGGTGCAATAATGACCTCCAGCATTGGTGTCAGTGTATGCAAGAATAACTCACAACACTGGTTTCAGCGGATGTAATAACCTCCAGAATTGGTGTAAGCATACGCAATAATAATCCCTAACATTGATGCCAGTGGATGCAGTAATAACACCAAACATTGGTGCCAGTAGATGCAATACTAACCCCCAAAATTTACTGCAATAATAATGACCACTGGTGGTTTCAGTACTATCAACCCCCCACACACAGTGGTGGCCAGTGGCAGTGAAAGTAGAATTCCTACCTAGCGGGGTATACAATGATAGTTGCATGAGAGTTGAACCCCAAAAAATCCTTAGAGATTCCCCATCCACACAGATGATGTGAATGCAGGAATCTCCCCTGCTGTGCTATTGTATGCTGACAGCGGGAGCTGCCCCCTCCCCACCCTACTACCTATGCAAGGAAGTATTTTGCCTTTTGCAGAGTAGAATAGGGAACATGTGGTTGTAGGAAAGAAAATCACATTATCTGCCTTAGCCCTTAATAACCACACCAAACCCAACCATACCAAACCCTCATCTAGGATTGGGATCTGATGAGAATACAAAAGGGTGATCACACCACCCATACTCAAAAAGTTGGACTCTCACCTTGTCAGTGCTGCATTCACCCAGACCAGTTCTTTACCAATCTTCAGAATCCGGCACCACGAGCTTTACTGTGAGAAACCAGCTGTGACGCCCTGCTATTTCACAACCGGTTTCCCACTGCACATGTGGAGTGCTTTACTATTTATTGATTATTTAAAGCCCCTGGCATTGATACCAGTGTTCACAATAATAACCCCCAACATTAGTAACAGCGACCACCTCGGCCCCGGAAGGATTTGCCCCCTTAATGACCAGAGCACTTTTTGCGATTCGGCACTGCATTGATTTAACTGAAAATTGTGCGGTGCTGCGACGTTGTACCCAAACAAAAATTTACATCCTTTTTTTTCCCACAAATATAGCTTTCTTTTAGTGGTATTTGATCACCTCTGCAGTTTTTATCTTTTGCACTACAAACAATGAGCGACAACTTTGAAAAAAAAATATATATTTTTTTTACTTTTTGATATAATAAAGGTCTAAAAAAATATATAAATAAACCCCACAAATTTATTAATCAGTTTAGGCCGATGTATATTCTTCTACATATTTGTGGTAAAATAAAAAAAAATAAAAAAATCGCAATAGGCATATATTGAGTGGTTTGTGCAAAAGTTACCGTGCTTACAAACTATAAGGCCTCATACACACGGGCGTATATAAAATAATAAACAAAACGTCGGGCCCGACGTCAAGGAGATAAAGTCGACGTTTTTCGGCGTTATGCATTGGCGTTTTTGAGCGCTAGTGAGCGTCGGCGTCAATAGACGTTTTTTAAAAAAAAATCATTCCTCTGCTATTTTTCAACCTAAAAACGTCGGCGTCAAAAAACGCCGGAAAACGCCGGTACAATATTAGGTGGCGTTTGTTGGCGTCTGTTGGCGTCTCGTGGCGTTTCGTGGCGTTTTGCGGCGCTTTTTGCCGTCGTTGCAGCCAAGGAACGCGCTGGTCGTGGGTTCTCTGATACGCCGACGCCATCTACAGCTCAAAAACGCCGACGTATTTTATGTGGCCATTAACATGGGGAGCAGCTAAAAAACGTCAGTAGACGCCGGCGTCAAAATACGCCCGTGTGTATGAGGCCTAAGAATTGATTTATGGTGTTTTTACAAATTTTTTTTTTTTTACTAGTAATGGCGGCAATCTGAAATTTTTATCAGGACTGCAATATTGCGGCGGACAGATCCGACATTTTTTTGGGACTAACGACATTTATACAGCGATCAGTCCTTTAAAAATACACTGATTACTGTATAAATGTCACTGGCAGGGAAGGGGTTAACCTGTAGGGGGCGATCTAGGGGCAAAATGTGTTCCCTAGGTGTGTTTTAACTGTATGGGGGCTGGGATGGCTGGGACATAACAGATCTAACTGATCTCAATGACAGGGATCAACAGATCAGTTATCTCCTCTGACAGAATGGGGAACTGCCGTGTTTACATTGACTGTTCCCTGTTCTGCCTCTCTAACAGGTGATCGCGGGTCGTCAGTGGACATCGAATTCACACGACCCGCGGGCACGCTCATGGAGCAGTGCTGCTGACCTGCCGCAGTAAATGTACGCGACACGGTCAGCAAGCGGATAATAACCTACAGCATTGATGTCTGTGACTACAATAGCCCCCAGCATTGGTTTCAGTAACTGCAATAATAGCCCCCAGCGCTGGCACCAGTGACCACAATCAGCCCCCAGCACTGGCACCAGTGATCACAATCACAGCCCCTAGCACTGGTGCCAGTGACCACAATCACAGCCCCCAGCACTGGCACCAGTGACCACAATCACAGCCTCCAGCATTGGCAGCAGTGACCACAATCATAGCCCCCAGCACTGGCGCCAGTGACCACAATCATAGCCCCTAGCACTTGTGCCAGTGACCACAATCATAGCCGCCAGCATTATTGCCACTAACAGCAATAATAACCACCAGCATTCGTGTCAGTAGATGCAATAATAACCCCCAACACTGGTGTCATTGATAATAATAAAATGTATCATTTTTATATGGACAGTTTGCGCAGCACTTTACAATATAAAGGGGGAAGAGTACAGTTACAATACAGAAGGGAAAGGAGGGCCCTAGTAATGGAGCTTACAATCTAATTATAATAGCCACCAGCACTGGTTTCAGTACTATTACAACCCCTGCATTGGTGGTCAATGGCAGTGAAAGTTAAAGTAGAATTCCTGCCTGCCACAGTTCTGTGTACAATTACATTGATCTGGTTCCGGGTTTTATCTCCTGTTCGAGCCGCTTGGGCTCCTGCCAATCCGCCCTAAACCTAGGTAATATTACACCTATTTGGATGCACTGTGTCCGCACGGCCGTGCTAGAGAGCTGCAACCTGGAGGCTGCCTCGCAGTGCAACATCCACACCTCCGTGGCTCTGGTGAAGACCGGGTGGCTCCTTAGATCCTATGACTCTGGTACTCCTCCGTTTGCATGCGGTTACACTGCTCAAACTCCAAAATATAGCCACAAATATACAATCCTACAAATAAACTGAAGCTAAATTGAAATAGCCCAGAAAAAAGAGATTTTAACAAAAAAAGGGATTTTATTAAAACTTACCGTAAAATCCTTTTCTCCGAGTTCACTGACAGACGCAGCCCTTCATTAGACAAGTGGGGTTATATGCAGATCCTACTAGGAGATAACTAGGCAAAAGAAAGAAAGCAAGCTGGCCCCTCCCAAGGGGGCCATCCTCTCTTTCCCATATAATCCCCCTGCTCTGCTTAGCATATCAGTTCGTAACAAGCCGTACCGACAAATGCAGAAGGGTGGGTGCTGCATCTGTCAGTGAACTCGGAAAAAAGGATTTTACGGTAGGTTTTAATAAAATCCCTTTTCCTCCTACGTTCACTGACAGACGTAGCCCTTCATTGACATGTGGGGATGTCCCAAAGCTGTGTCAGTAAAGAGGGGTGGGTAAACGACAACAACTATACACAACAGAACCTCTCAGGAGGCGCCAGATGCGCCTACACTGCCGCCTGTAAAACTTTACAGTCAAAAGCAGCATCAGAAGATGCTCACACATCACCTTTATAAAACGTACTAAATGTGTGCACCGAGGCCCAAGTAGCCGCCTTGCACACCTGTGACACCGAGGCCTGGTGTCTGAAAGCCCAGGAAGTGCTAACAGCCCTGGTGGAATGAGCCGTGACTGGAAAAGGGGGTACCTAGCCCCGAACCGAGTACGCATGAGTCACGGTCTGTCTGATCCAACGGGAAACAGTAGCCGACGAGGCCCCCAATCCTTTGCGCGGACCGTCCGTCAGTACAAACAACGCATCAGACTTCCGAAAAGAGTCTGTAGCCGCCAAATACACCCGCAAAGCCCTCACGACATCCAATGATTGTAATTCAAATTCCTTAGGATGTGAAGGATGCGGACACAATGAAGGAAGAACAATATCTTCATTAATGTGAAAAGAAAAAAACACCTTCGGTAAAAATGAAGGGGGTGGACGCAAGACCGCCTTGTCCTTGTGCAGGACCAAATAAGGAGACTTGCAGGATAACACTGCCAACTCAGATACCCGCCTAGCGGATGTAATGGCCACCAAGAATGCCACTTTCTGCGATAGCAATTGTAAGGGATTATCCCTGATCTTCTCATATGGTGGCTTCTGTAGCACCGAAAGCACTGGATTCAAATCCCACGGCTCCATAGGTGACCGTACCTGAGGAGCCACATGGCGCACACCTTGTACAAATGTACGGATCAACAAGTGTGATGCCAAAGGCCGCTGAAAGAGAATCGCCAGAGGCGAAATCTGACCCTTGAGAGTACTCAAAGCCAACTTTTTATTCAGACCCTGCTGTAAAAAAGACAGGACCCTGGACACCACGTAAGAGCGAGGGTTCCAACCCCCGCCTCACACCAGGCAATATATGCCTTCCAGGGGCGATGATAAATCTTGCGCGAAGTACACTTGCGCGCTTTCAGCATGGTAGGGACCACGGAGTCAGCGACACCCCTATCCCTCAGCACCTGGGACTCAATAGCCAAGCCGTCAAAGCCAGCGAGGGTAAAGCAGGGTGCAAGATGGGTCCCTGAGACAGTAGATCGTCTTGCAGCGGAAGACGCCAGGGAACATCTGCCACCATTCGCACCACGTCGGCGTACAAAGGACACCGAGGCCACCAGGATCATCGGAATCCCCTCCGCTTCTACCCTGCGCAGTAGCCGTGGTAGAAGCTTGATGGGAGGATAGGCGTACAGAAGATGATACTGACCCCAAGGCGCTACCAGCACGTCCGTGGTGACCACCAACGGGTCTCTCGCCCTGCACACAAAAGTTTTCACTTTGTGGTTGAACCGAGACTCCATGAGGTCCACATCTGGCGTGCCTCACTTCTGGCAAATCTGGCTGAACACTTCTGGATGAAGAGACCATTCCCCCTGATCCAGCGTCTTTTCTACGCCCCGGAATGTAGATGGCGGAAATCGCCCGCTCGTGAAGTTCTGCCCAACGCAGAATGAGAGCTGCTGTGGCATTGTCCGACTGAACCCGAATCGGGAGGCCGCGCAAACTTACCGTCCAGTGGGAGAGGCAGAGCCTGATCGCCCTCAGTTCCAGCACATTGATCGGAAAGAGATTCCTGCGCCGACCAGCGGCCCTGAGCAGACAACTGCCCCAGGAACCCCCCCCACCAGCCCGATAGGCTGGCGTCCTCCGTGACTATCGACCAATTCAGGGGAAGAAATGACTTCCCCCAACATCAGAGCCAGGGCCCGAAGCCACCAGGCCAACGATCCTCTGGTCTGATGATCCAATCTGACCAGCTGGTCTAGGGACAGTGGGGACTTGTCCCACCGAGACAGAATCGCTTGCTGAAGAAACCGAGTGTGACTCTGGGCGTAAGGTACCGCCTCTAAGGCTGAAACCATGAGCCCCAACACCCGCATACAAAACCGTAAGGAGGACCACCGGCGTAACAGCAGGGTTCGCACCGCTGCTTGCAGTGTCAGTAACTTGGCCGGAGGCAAGAATACCTTCGCCTGCTCCGTGTCCAGAATCAGACCCAGATATTCCAGGCGATGGGACGGTGTCACCGTCGACTTCTGCAGATTGATCAACCAGCCGAAGTCCTTTAACGAGGTCATTTTCTTCTCCAGAGCTGAGGCGGACTCCGCTCTCAGGAGCAGGCCGTCGAGGTATGCTACCCCCGCAATGCCTCTCTGCCTCAGTAGCGCCAGCACCGGGGCCACCAACTTAGTGAACACCCGAGGAGCCGAGGCCAGCCCGAAGGGAAGTGACACGAATTGGCAATGGAGATCTCCCACCGCAAAACGCAGGAAGCGCTGGTGCCGGAGACAAATGGGAACGTGGAGGTATGGGTCCCTGATATCCAGGGACGCCATGAAGTCCCCCTGATGCAGGGCGGCCACGACCGAACGGACCAATTCCATCCGGAATTTTCGCGCTTTCACAAAGTGGTTTAGCGGCTTTAAGTCCAGAACTGGCCTGACCCCCCCTCCTTTATTGGAGACCACGAATAGGTTTGAGTAGAAACCATGAAATCTCTCCAACTGAGGTACTGGCACGATCACCCCCTGGTCGGAGAGTGTCTGAACAGCCCTTAAGAGGGCCTCCTGACGCCGCTGAGGGAGTCCCAAGTTTGATGGGAAGAACCTGTCTGGGGGTAGAGTGCTGAACTCTATCCTGTACCCGGAGGACACCACTTCCTGCACCCAATGGTCGGAGATGCGAGCAGTCCACCTGTCTGTGAACCCCAGAAGACGTCCCCCCACCAGAAGTTTGGGTGGGGGCAACCCATCATGCAGAGGAGGGCTAATCCTCTGTCTTCTCGTTCTGTCTTTCGTGCCAGGGGCACGAAAAAACCTCTTCTGGCCCGAATAGACAGGCCCCTGCTTGCGGCGGAACTCTCTCCGTCTGGGCTACGGAAGGAAAGTACTCTTCCTGCCAGTGAAATCCTTGATGATTTAATCCAACTGTGGCCCAAAAAGACGGCCACCCAGAAAGGGGAGATCCGCAAGACCTTTTTTGGACGCGTGGACACCCGACCACGAACGTAACCAGAGAACCCGTCTGATAATGACTGCAAAAACAGACCTTTTGGACAACATGGGAAGCAGGTCAAGAGCTGCATCACACAGGTACCGAACACCCTGAAACAAATGGTCTGCCTTCTGCGACGCCTCAAGCGTCCTGCTGCAGTACAAATCAGTCTGCAGCTCCGCCATACATTCAGACAGATATTGCACCGCCATGGCAGACGCCAGGACCAGCCTCATAGCCGATCCTGCCAAGAGCAAAAGTGCTTTTGATACTGCCTACGTCCTCCTATCGGCTGGATCCTTAAACGAGGGGGACCCTTCCAAGGGAATGGTCGTTGCCTTGTTCAGGCGAGCCACCGGAGGGTCCACTGTGGGGGACGCCCACTTCTTCACAAAACTATCCTCAAAAGGATAACGGATAGCGAAACGTTTAGGTAGGGCAAGGGAATGTTGCGGACGCTGCCCTTCCTGATAGATCAGATGGTCAAAAAACTGATCATAAGGGTAAGCTCTGGGCGACCTAGGAGGCCTAGCAGACCCGCAGACATATGCAGACGCTTGCGACTCGCCTTCTTGGTCCAGTCGCAAGGACACGTGGATACCAGAGATTATTGCGGACACCAGCGCCTTTTCGCGCGCAGCCGAGGCCCCCTGGTCTTCTTCGTCGTCCGAGGGGACAAGTTCACCCTCCGAGAGTTTCACAGGGGTCCCCGTGACCCCCGAAGCCAGTTCCGGTTCGGATTCCTCCCCTGAGGAACAAGGGGGAGGGGGGCGTTTTTAGGGGCCACTAGAGAGTTGCTCGGCTCCACCCGGGGGAATAATTCCCCAAAAACTGCTCTCAGCTGGTCCAGGGACACCAGGGTCCCCAGCGCAGGTTGCGCTGCCGCTGACTCCTCCTCAGAAGGCCCTACATGGTCATCTGCCATCGTTCCCCCGGACTGACAGTCAAAATGCAGAAGCAAATGATGACACCCCCACAATGTAGCCACACCACCGCCCCACAGAACGCCAGGGAGACCCCAGGAGGACTGCACCCACCGCTACCAACATCCCCAGGAGAGCCCAGCTATACTTGCTGTTTTGCCCACAATTGCTGCTCCCAGCAGGAGTGCCTAAGGACCGCCAGGAAGAGGCTTGCGTCGTTTGTAGTCAGACAGTCGAAAAGGAAAGTAAAAACGGCAGCAGCACGTTTTTACACTGCATCCAGGGACTCCAATATGGCCGCAGAGGATATCCACAAGAGGCCTAAGGCTGTGTGTGGACCGCGACTACGGCAAAATGGCTGCCACTGGCACTAGAGGGAAACCTCAGGGAACATGGCCGCGGCTACGGCAAAATGGCAGCGGATCGCCGCAAAATGGCGGCGAATTTCCGCATGGCTGTCTAAAACTGCAGAAATGCAGTATTTAAACAGGGTGCAATGTGGGGGGAACCATCCTCCACCGGCGGCTAAAAGAAAAAAAAAAAACACTAAGTACGCCCAGCGCCCCCCCCCGCGCCCCTAGGGGGGGAAGAGGGGGGATCACTCACCACTCCTGACGGGCGTAGCGGTAGCGGGTAGCCACCCGGTCGCAGACTTTCCTCCCCAGCCGGAGAGGGATGCTGCTGGCCAAAAGCCCCTGGACAGGAAACTGAGTCTGGTCACTGGGCACAAGGTAACCCACTGGCCACCCGCATGGAACGGGCAAGAGCATAGGACTAGCTCGCATCGGTCGGCCATGCTGGGGAAAGTGCAGGATTTTCAGTAATCCTCTATGCCCCAGCCGGCTTCTTGATAACAGTCTTCATCAGATAGCTTGAAAAAATAAAAAAGCGGTAGCAAAAAACATCTGAACCGCAGGTCCCATAAGGGAGCCAGGTCAACTCTTTGCACTAGGCATGTTAAAACTGATATGCTAAGCAGAGCAGGGGGATTATATGGGAAAGAGGACGGCCCCCTGGGAGGGGCCAGCTTGCTTTCTTTCTTTTGCCTAGTTAACTCCTAGTAGGATTTGCATATAACCCACTTGTCTAATGAAGGGTTGCGTCTGTCAGTGAACGTAGGAGAAAAGGAGGCTAGATATCTCACACCAGACGCACCCCGTGTACCAGTGATGTAACAACTAACCAAAATACACAAAACCCCACTGGTGTGCATCTGTCACCTGGCCTCAGGTGACCTGACAGTTTGCATACGGTGAAACACTGCTCCCGCGGCTGTTAGGATCCATTCCTGGGTACACCTGGTGAGCTTTTCATTGGTCCACTAGATCTTGAGTTACAGCCCCAGGTGGTCTTACCCGCTGATCACCCCTCCCCCCTCTGGCCAGAGAGGGATTACTTTGACACAGTTGGCCGGCTTAAACATGCATTGCAATGTATGTGAACTAAAAATCCCTGTTTTTATGGAAAGCTTACTAGAAAGTATAAAACCAAAAAGGGAGAGGAAAAGGGGGACTTTGGAGGCTGTCACTATATTCCCCAAACAGGAAAAACTACAGAAAAAATGCAAATTGCCTGTAGACTAGGGAATTAATTAAGTTAGTTCTAACTAAACCAAGAACAAATCCTTAGTTCAAAAGGGAGACGTATGGGTAAGGGGTAATATGAAGCATATATGGTAATTATATCAATCAATGAATTTATCACCATGGACGAATATGTAATGGTGATGCAGGTCCAACTATACTGGTGGAGGGCTTAGCCTGTAAAAATAATGCCAGGTAAGGCAAGCTACAGCAAAGCACATATTGTTCCCATAACTAAATAGGGTACCATTATTTATCTGCTTATATGTGTACATGTATATATAGAAAAAAGGTTTTGGGGTGTAGCCACCAAAAGAACTCGTGTTGGGCCACACGGTCAGTGATACAAAAAGATTTTATTGGTAACAATTAACACAAATCAGCTTTCAAATTACAAAAATCAAAAAAGAAAGACATCACCACAGGATAGCAAAATGTAAAAAAGACAACGTTGTCTAAGTTAAAAACAACCCCCCATACACACTGGCCGGCCGTGGTCATACATACCACATACACCTCAACCGAATAGTGACTCTGGTCGGGGTAGCTGTAAAATTATAGGGTACAGCGATTTAGCTGTTAGTGAATGTATACAGCCCCGTCATTGAGGTCATTACGGGTTGACACAATGGAGCAAAGTCTCCTAAATATCCACTGCGGACATGGGGAGACTGTGGGATGACGTAGTGACTGTCCTGAAATAATGGTAAAGTGTCCCCTTGATGAGTAGCTCAGAATACGGGCATTCGTCACAATGAATGTGAGATGAAGAAGCTGATAAATGGGGAGTCCACTGAGATTAATATTCATTCAATATGTCACAGTTCTTATCATGTAATATAGAATAAATTGGACTGGTCTCACCATGTCAGTTGATTCGGTGGATAAGGATTGTTGGGACTGTCCGCATTGCGATATCATCAGATGTGGTTCACTCACTGCAGGTGTGTATGTACTCGTAGCCGCACTATGCGGAATGACGGTACCAGTAGCCGTATGGCCAGCTGCCTGGACACGGACCGAGTGGTGCTCACAGGCTCCGGGACTCCTCTACGTGTAAACGGTTGCTGAGCCGGGGCAAGATTTCATGCAGTGGTGGACAAACTGGCTATCAGGTCTGCAGTAGTATGCGAGGAAACATCCCAGAATGTATGGCTGGTCAGTCCGCCATCAGCGTGCCGCGTCCCGGAAGTAGCTACGGACGAGTCGGCAAACTCAAGTTTCGCTCCAAAGGTGAGGTGGGGGTGGCTGGAAGATGATCATCACGCCCC